>OY757919.1:84878211-84940711 GCA_963585895.1 Sepioteuthis lessoniana | reverse complement strand
TCGGCTGGAGCTGTAGAATCGACCGAATGCACCCCTGCAGAAAGGTAAGACCCCCAATAACGAGTGTCCGGGATTTCACACAGAACAATCAGATGGTGAGGCTCCAGTGATGCTGGGGCTTTGGGGAATGTGGAGCACCCCTTCATTGCCATCGCTCCCGGGTCCACTCCAGCCCGGAGTGGTAGCACCTGATAGGGTCCTATCCATGGGTCAAATAGAATTAAACTGTGTACTTTTGCTTGAAATAGAACTGTTTTGCCATTGAAACTGTACTTACGCTAAACTGATAGTTTGAATGAGAACTGTTTGATTTAATTGAATAGCTAGAAATAGAAATGTTTTTAAAAATTAAACTATGCTCTCATGCTAAACTGAATTTTTTGAAATAGGATTATTTGTATAAAAATGGAGTCGGCATTACATAACCTACAAAGGTTAATATGCCATAAAACCCGACCAACCAACTAACATCTTTTAAAAATCTTACCAACATACTATCAGTTTACAAACCATATATCTAATATATGTATATTCAGGATTTGGCATTAAATAACTTAGAAGGGTTTATATGCCATAAAACACAACCAACCAACTTCAAATCATATTAATGATACTGTGCCAGTTAAATTTGTAAGATTTATTGTGAGGTAATAATTATTTTAGTTCAAATATATTTACAATATAAATCTTCTTAAAAGAGAAAATGTATATCTATTTCCTTGCCCTTGAGTTTATAATTACGCGTATTCGTATCTACAATCCTCTCGGGAAGACGTAGCCCGGGAGGTGACAGTGTCCTCTGTAAAAGTACGGATGTAATTTATAAGAGGCAACAGGTTAATTGGCCGCGCAATTAGTTGATTTAGCATCACTTGTACGCGATGTAGACCATTGGCTCTGTGGTAGAGTTTCGGCTCTGCATTCTGTGATCGCTGGTTCAATCTCCGGTGGGGTATACACTGCTGATGAGACCTCATAAGGTTTAAACAGCTGTTCAGTGGTTCCGTATGTTGTGCGCAAGTGTTTGCCAGATTTTCTGGCAATTTCAATTTACAATATCATTTCTCTACTTAGAAAAAGAGAATATACTTCATACACATGCTGTTTTTGATAAAGATAATGATTCATTGATTAAGTGATTGGTGAAATAATATGCCAACTCCACAGGATTTCTTTCTATCTGTGTTGGTTGCAAATCGTTTGATGAGTGATGTGGGCGTAAACGTATTCCGATATGATTAAATTCAGTTGGCCAATCAAGAGTTTCATTGGATAAGAAACAGAACATCGACGTCTCATGGTTTTATATGCATTATAATTTTTCTTTTCTGCTTCTTTCGTTAATGCAGTCGTATTTGATCATTTTTCATAGTCGAATATACAGGGTGTTTCAAATTTTTAAGAATAGGGTGTTTCAGTAAAATAGATAGCATTTTGTATATTCTCGTTCAAATGATCTCAAATTTTAACAGCGTACGTAGAAATGAATCAAAATTGTATGGCTAATTTTAAGGCCTTTTCTTCTCGAGTGAAAGGCACTTCTTTATCTGAAAAAACATTATATATTAAACGTAGAATTTTGTGCTGTTTTTAAATATGCTGTTAAAATTTGAGATCGTTTGAACGAAAGATTGTCAAGTTATTAGAATACTAAATCACATCAAAATTTCTGAACCCTGTTTTATAAAAATTTTTCTTCAGATATTGAAGCGAAACCCAAGTTTAAAGAAATTTTAAACGTCTTATTTCTCAGTCATTTAATCATTTCCCGCGTTTTATGACCTTACGCTAAACGCAATTAGCAATACTTGCATTTTTTGACATTTTTTATTTATATAAATCCATTTCAATCCTCAAATTATCTTGACTGTTTTTTAAAAATTTATTTTGGCCTTAAGCCATTTTGAAGTGATCTGTTTTATGTAATTGATTCCAGTAGTTTTTGTGAAAATGTTTTATTTTTATAAATCCATATTGTCATTATTCAGTTAAGCAAATATTTTCACAGTGTGTTTTTAATTAATTCATGATGTCGTATATTGAACCGCTGTACAAACAACGAAGGACTCGTAGATATATAAAGTATAATTTATATTTTTATTCTTCGATAGCGACGATTGTGTGTTGTAGGAATACAGTAAGAGAGAGTTCTCACATATCTTTCTTCTGGGGCAGTGACCCTTTGTGTGAAGTAGTGTGACGGCCGGACAACACACACGGGGAACCAACAGGTCTGCTTGAGTGACCAGCAAGTCTCTCCCTCTGCTTGAGAGACCAGTGGATCTCTCACCCTCACTTCAGCGACTAGTAGATCTCTGCCTTCTGTCCCAAATTACAGACTTTATATTATCTCTGAAGTCCGATGTGGAAATACGAACATCCTCTTCGCCTCACGTATTTTCTGTTTATGACCGGTTATCGGAACTTACATAATTTCTTTTTTTTTTCGGTAATTTGTTGATCTTATCTGCGAACTGAAATATCTGTCATTCTATCCACAGGCTATAAATTACATTTTTTCTCTTTCTAGTGAAAACACTTTGTTGGTGTTATCTTGCGACCGCATTGAATCTGTTAAGTTCATCGTTACCAGCTAAGCTAGTATATTACAATGACACATTTAAATCTTTGGTACTTTTTATCTGGAAATATTTCAAATCGCAGATATGCTGGAAGTGCTGGCTAGACGAATTGTGCTCAACGTGGAACAAAACAAATGATTGTCTGAAGGTTACATGTTTTGTGATATTCCAAATGTAGAGGAGGCCAAAGCCTTATGATTGCTTGTCGCGTTGCATTTGTACCAGGTGAATAGCCGTTTTTATTAAGCAAATTTACCGTTCAGCTTCTTTTCTGAAAAAAGATTTAAATTCTATTCTGATGCATCCTTCAAACGGGAAAATGGCTGATCGTTATTTAATAATATTCTTGCAATCCTTTATTAAAAATTAACTTTGAATGTCACGAAATATAGAAAAAAGAAAGAAAAAACCCTTTAATACATTTAATTCAAGTTGAGCTGCTGAAGTCTTTCCTAAATTTAGCCTCGATTTTCTTCATTTAACATGCAGGGAAAATGAATCAATTGCCAAGGTAGAAAAAGAACAAAAAAAAAAAAAAAGAAGAAAAAGAATAAGAAAAAAGAATAAAGTAGAATAAAAAAGAAACAATAAAAAAAGAAAAGGAATAAAAAAGAAAAAGAATAAAGAACAAAAAAAGGAGAAAAAGAATGAAGAATAAATAGAAAGAAGAAAAAAGAAGACGAAGGAAAATAAAAAAGAATAAAAAGAATATAAAAATGATGAAGAAAAAAAAAGAAGAAAGAAGAATAAAAATAATGAGGAAGGATAAAAAAGAATGAAAAGATTGAAGAAGAATAAAAGAGAATGAAGAAGAATGAAAAAGAACGAAGAAGAATAAAAAAGAATGAAGAAGAAGAATAAAAAAGAATGAAGAAGAATAAAACATAATAAAAAAGAATATTAGAAGAATAAAGAAAAAAAGAAGGAAGAAAAAAGAGGAAAAATAATAAAGAAAATAAAAAAGAATAAAGAAGAGGAAGAAAAATAAAGAAGAATGAAAAAGAAAAAAAGGATGACTAAGATTAAAAAAGAATGAAGAAGAATAAAAAAGAATAAAGAAGAAGAAAAAATGAAGAAGATATAAAAGAATAAAGAAGAATAAAAAGTATGAAAAAGAATGAAGAAGAATAAAGAAGAATGAAAAAGAATAAGAAAGAACAAAGAAGAATAAAAAATAAGAAAGAAGAAGAAAAAGAAGAAGAAAGAATGAAGAAGAATAAAAAATAATAAAGAAGAATAAAAAGAATGAAGAAGAATAAAAAGAATGAAGGAGTAAAAAAAGAAAAAAGAATAAAAAAGAATAAAGACGAATAAAAAGAACGAAGAATAAGAACGAAGAATAATAAAAAAAACAATGGAGAAAAAGGAAAAAGAAGGAAGAAGAAAAAATGAAGAAAAAAAAAGAAAAAGGAAGAGCAAAAAATAATGAAGAAGAATAAAAAAGAATAAGAAAAATATATATAGATAGATAGGGCCCGATCAGGTGCAACCATTCCGGGCCAGAGTGGACCTGGGAGCAATGGCAATGAAGGGATACTCCTGTCTAAGGGTTAAATAGAACTTACGGCAGACATGCAAAACTGAATTGTTAGACTAAACTGAATAGCTTGAAATAGAAATGTTTTTGACTATTAAACCGTACTTACATTTAAACTGCGTGCTTATGCTAAACTGAATTGTTTGAAATGTAACTGTTTTTGACATTGAAAATGTACTTACACTAAACTGATTTTTTAGAAATATAGAACTGTACTGACATTTAATTGTGTGCAAAAAAACCTGTACTTATACTAAACTGGATCATCTGAATTAGAACTGTTTGACAAAGAAATAAACTGTGTACTTACATTTAAACTGCGTGCTTATGCTAAACGGAATTATTTGAAATGGAACTTTTTTGACAGTGAAACTGTACTTATATTCAACTGATTTGTTTGATATAGAACTGTTTTGACATTTAACTGTGTGTAAACAAAATATGTACTTATACTAAACTGAATTAGCTGAATTAGAACTGCTTGACTAAACTGAATAGCTTGAAATAGAAATGTTTTTCTCAATTAAACAGTACACTTATGCTAAACTGAATTGTTTGAAATTGAACTATTTTCATAAAAATTGTTTGGTGTTAAATAACCTATAAAGGTTGATATGCCATAAAACACACCCAACCAACATAGTATTGCTATATGACACTAACGATTCGATTTTGATATCAGTTATTTGTTTACGTGCAGTTAAATGGTTAAAGACCTATTTGACCTATAAATGGGACTCTATCAGATACTAGCACTCCAGGTTAGGGTGTTCCGGGAGTTATGTCAGTGAAAGGGTACTTCACATTCCCTAAAGCTCCAGGACTTGAGACTCACCAACAGATGATTTAATGTCATAATGTCGCTTATGGACTAATACCCTTGCGAAAGGTATAAAAATCTTACCCTCCCCCAGCTATGGTTTAAATAATATCACTGCTGCTTTTTTTTTTATAAGAACAGCTTTGGCATTGAATAACCCATGCTATTCAATAAAGAAACGAAATCAAGAACAATTATCAAACGGTAAGGTGGAGGTGCATATGGTGCAATGGTTATCGTCGTAGGAAATGGAAACGGTGACACGAGTTCAAATCCTGGACGAGACTGATTGCATTTCACATAGCACTAATAATCTTGGGAAAGGTATGAATCCAATTATTCTCCCTCCAGCTATGGGTAAATAGTAGGGCAGACTAAGTTCTTCAGCCTTGGTTAGTCAACTGGTCTAGGAGAAGGAAAACTCTGAATTCAAACCTGTTAAACTCTGCTTAAAAATTGACATTGTGTTATATCCTGCCCGAGCGGAGGGGTTGGTCAATATGATTTTCAAACGGTAAATATTGCTGAAAATCTCTGTTGTAGTCAAAGCTTGCAAGTTTACCTCAACCATACCATCAAGGCGTGCCACTGATCACTTTGACTTTGTTTTACTTTTTGCCCCTATCAGACATCGTTCATGGGAGACCTATTGACGACATCCGGTGTCTGTATAGAGCTGATGAATATTTTTGCGGGTCGGCCTGCACTGGTGTGTCCATGTGTAGAAGTCCATCAGAAAACGTAAGATATGAGTCCATCATTACTTCTCCAGCAGTGCCCAGTATGTCGGATTCCTCTTACTTGGATGGTTTGCGAGATGAGATATAAATGGCCATGTAACTGCTGTTTTAGGGTGCTGCTTTCAGTTCTCATTTAGCCTTTTCTCCAAGCGTTTCGTTAAAGTCCAAGTGGTGCACCTCTACAGTAGTACAGACACAGCTACAACATAGAAAAATTCTCACTTCGTTTTATCAGAGAGATCAGATTTCTATATGGTCGATAACCTGCCAATAGAAGCCCATACTTTACGAATGCATCTGTTAATATCGCTTTCAGTAGACGAAATATTCCAGGGGAAACTTCTGTAATTCCTCAAGTATGGAAATTAGTCTTATAAATCACAGGAAATAGCCGGACTATCTTAAAAGCTCGAGGATTTGCACTTTTCGAAACAAGTAATTTTCTCTTTGAGGTGTAAAAGGCGTTGGAACACCTGAGAATTTTCAGTCGTTTCTTGCAATTCTTAAACCCAATCAATTTGAATTTTGAAAACAGGACGGACGTTGTCACAAGGACTCAGACCAGAGCGATAAGGGACTTGTGGCACCAAAATATATTCTTTCACTGAGCGTGTGTCTAGAAAGTAATTTTTTTTCGTTTTTCAGGTTGGTAACTCTGGTAGAAAATCAGCGGGTCAATGTTAATCATTCTCAGTCATAAAGGCCATTGAAAGAGCTGGAAAGTAAAGCTGGCAACCATAGTCGAGGGTGACCCGAAGGCTCCCTTTTCAATAGTTACTACACCGAGGTGTAGGGGAGGGTGCTTCTCCTTTCCCTGGATTGCTCCACTTTACACTTGATCCTTACCTTATTATGCTGAGTATTAAGCAAGGAGGAATCAAGTACCATTTTTTGAGTCTTTTGTATGACTCGACCTGGGATTGAACCCAGGGCCATTGGCGAACACTCTACTCATTTGGCCAACGGAGTGACAAAAAAAAAACGAAGAAATATTACAGTTATAAGAAGTGATTTGAAATATTGGGATTAATTGCTTTTTTTCTGTAGAAAAAAGAGAAGTGGATTTGGAACTTTCAAAATAATTCATGAATTTTTTCTGTATTTCACCACGAAATTGAAATTCACAGTCGAGACAGATTTTTAAAATAAAGTCTACTAACCAAATGGATCTTTTGCTGATAGAACAAAGTGCCAAATCAGATCAGAAACAGCAAAGCATTAGATTGAATGAGTTTCTTTTAAAAAATATTAAAAAAAAGAAATTAAGAGGGCATTATTGTAAACTGTTGTATGTCTTACTTAATATAATTTGCTCTGTATGCATAAATAATATTAAGAGTAAATATCTTCTCTTTAAATATTTTTTCTTCTTTTTTAAGGTTAATTTGAGTAGTAAAAAAGCGGAGATGACCAAAGAAGCGGAAGCAGCTGCAGTAAGAACTGTAGATTATGTAGAGAAATTGATGGGACGATTAATCGCTGCTTTATAAGTGAAACCAGAATACGTCCTTGAGAATGAGACGCATAAAATTCTGGGACTGGAAGAATTGAAAATCAGAAGAATCGAAACCATTCAGACTTCAGCCTTGACGAAATATGCTAGAATACCGAGAAGATTCCTGGACACCAGAGGAGACTTGCTGTTGCTCAGATCCCAGTGAATGACCACCAGCTCACGCTTGCGTAAATAATCACAAGAATTTTAAAAAAATAATCAAATATCAATCAGATCTGATAAAACTGTTCACATTTGTCGTATTTTTTCCTATTTTATTAAGTTACAAGTTGACCAGATTGGGATTCAGGACCTATGTAAACCTGGATTAACTAGTTAAATGTTTCCGTCAAAATGAGCTGAAGTTTGCTATCAAAATTTTTGTTGCCGACCCCAATTATACATGTTGCCTTCAGCATGTCATGACAGAATAAAGAGATTTCCTCAGGACTGTGCACTTAGACTTATAGTCCCTCATCAAAAACAAACCAAGTAAATTCATCAAAATATTTCTCTGCCACTTTGTAGTATTAATGATCTTTTTATCGACAAACCTTCAGCTTATGAAGGCTGTATTTTTGTTAAAATCTATTGAAATACCCGTCTGGATATTCACGTGACTAAGTTGACCATTGTGATTTCTTGGGAAAACGTTTAGCATGAGCAATTATAATCCAAAGATTAAGTGGAAATTTTTCGCTCTGGCTCTGTCTAAAATATTCGACTAATACTCTGTCCATGTTAACACTCTTCGACGGATATAAAGTTTTGCACATTTCCGTGAACTTAGATACATTACTCACCCTATAGAATTTAAGTATCCGTTCTTTATATTTTTGATATCATTGATGTCAATATACACCAAAACGTTTCTTACTCATGCGCAATACCCCCCAAAAAAACAAACAAATTTCGAGGCTCTTAAGTGAATCTAACTTCACTATACTGAGTACTGTCCTCCACTGACAAGTTAGGGTTCTGCAAGCCTTTTTAGATTGATGAAAGAAAGCTACTTTACTTAAAATGTACATGGTTTTAGAATTGGTAATTAATTAAACTAACTGATTTTAACAGTGCTTTTGAGGTAAAACATATTTTATTTAAAGAATTATCCAATTTGAACCGGCATTATAGCAAATATTTATTGAATTCTATCTTGTACCTTAGCAAACATTTGCAAAAATTGACCATTAACTTCAGAAAACATTTTAGGAATTCAATTTTGGCAACTCAGAGCAAAGATTTGTCGATGTAATTTAGTCAGTATCAACCAAATTTGAGCGTGGAATTCAGCAAAGATTTGTCGAACTTTAAGATGTCTCTCAGCAAATATTTACAAAATTTGAGCTTCAACTTAAAGCAAATATTTGCCGAATTTGAACCGTCAAGTATTTTCCCCCGAATTTGAACCTGAACCTTCGGAAAACTTGGACAAATTCTATCTTGCACTTCAGCAAACATTTACAAATTTTGATTTTGTACCTTGGCAAGCAATTACCGAATTAGAGTTTGTTAATCTCGGCTCACATCACGGGCATTAAGAAAGGAATTGTTTCATTAACACTCTTTTTTTGACGATAATGTTGCTTTAAGTGGCGGTTTATTTTGTTTATGAACACTTTGTCAAGCCTTTCGAGTAATTCACTTTAATAAAAAGGAATTTTCCCTTTTTCGGAAGAATCCTTCCCACTTAAAAAGGTTGTGGGAATAATGACAGAAAGTCATAAAGACGAGCCTATTGCAGAGCTGGAGCTAAATCATTCAAACGTTAAGACGGCGAATAAAATTATTTTCTATTCTTTATTTAATTAAAATTTAAAAGGTCCACTTTCTGGAATCAAAATTGAATTAATGGATGGAAAATAGAAATTAACGTTTTTAAAAGATGAAAGCTGGAATAAATTAAATGCTAATTTGTGGGGTCAATTGACAACAAACGAAAATTCACAGTCTCGGCTGTCGTAGAATTATAATCTTAGCAGGATGTTGCAAAGTGAATTAAAGACTATGCCCTTGTTAAAAGATGACCAGGCATTTAGTGTTTGCGTGTGTTGTGTGTGGGAGGAATTCTCGAAAATACTTAATTAAGACAAACTTGACAATGACTACAAATTCTATGGCGCATGCTCTGGAACTAAGGATCAAAAGATCCTTTATATATATATATATATATATATAATGTACTTTGTTATATTTTCAAATAAAGAGTGCTCCGTATCAATGATGAAGTATATAAATATATAAGTAAAGATAGTGTAGACACATAATCAACGACACTTGGCAACTGTCAATTTCTCGCTTATGCGATCATCTGACGGAGAATCGATCTTAACTTAGACATATATCTCCTTCCCTGCTCTCCCTCTCCTCCTCCCTTTTCTTCCCTCTTCTGCTCATCCTCATCTCTAGCGGGATGTGACACGGTCAATTTTTTAAAAACAGATTTCAATAGATTTGGATTCAGAATTTTCCTTCTCCTAAACCGGTTGTAATTTACTAAGCTTTTTACTTAAAAGTAGCACAAGGCCGCATGAATGGGGCACTTAATGAGAATCGAACTCACTCGTGTAGGTTTGCTAGTCTAACATGCTAACCATTACACCACCCGAGGTGCCCTCTTCTAAACCGGTTGCTATATCAAGGTTAAAGAGTCCAGTCTGTATTTTCATTGAGCCTTTGCTGATGGTAGAATAGTTAGATTCATATATTTCCCAAGGTATTAGCGCAATGTGAAATACAAACAGCCTCATCCAAGATTTGAACTCAGGTCATCGTGTCCATTACCTATGACGATAAAAATCACACCACGAATGCCTCCCTTTCTTTCTCTCTCTCCCTCTGTCTCATATATATGTAAGTTAACATAGTGTATCCAAGGAGCAACGACGTAAACCACCTCCGTTTTTTTCACTGTGTATGGAGCTCTCCACACGTCTGAGCTAGTAGAACTGAGGTCATTAATTTTACTGAGTATCCCGATGGTGGGAAAAGGATGGTAACTGCAAATTGGTTTGTAATTATCTTTCGAAGGTATCAAGAAAATTCTTCTCGTAGCCGTTATTTTGGCTAAATTATTTTTTACGAATATGTTAACCATGACGACATCTAGGATCTTAACACAGGAGAAGAAGAGTCTAAATTTTCAAAGATAAGGATTTTGACATAATCTATTCCTCTTTCGAAAACGCAATCCCAGTTATTGTCAGTTCTTTCAAACTAATCCATCCGTTTTTTTTCTTTGTTCTTTAGCTCTTGAGACTCGGAGACTCCCAAAATCTTTAACAAGGCTTTTTGCATTTTACATCGTGCTAATGTGTAATGTGTAAATCCAACTATTCTCCTACCAGCGATGAATGGATAGAAAGGAAGACGGGACTGTTTAGTCGAAGTATGGCAACCAGCATAGGAGAAAGAAAACTGAATTAAAACTTGTTAAACTTCGCTTAAAACATTGACCTTGAGTCACATCCTGCTCAGTTGGAGGAGTTTGTATATGTGTATATATATATATATATATATATATATGAGAGAGAAGAGGTGGAAAGAGGGATGTTCAATTCTGCTTAAAAACTGACTTTATAAAGCCTACTTTACGTGCCGAGGAGTTGGATAAACACATAGAACGCTTGTAATCATATGGAGTCATTTGTTTACACACTGTTATATGGTTTTAATTTGCCAATAATAACCCTTTGTAAACAATTATAGCTTCGTGTAATTACCCTAAGTTGCGGATATAAATCGACATTTCAAGCCTGAAAAAATCCCTACATAATTACGGGTCGACATATACGGCAGGGTTGAAATTAAAAACTTTATCCTCTGGCGTATAAGTTGCCAATAGTTTTGTAGAAATATTTTCGAGCTTAAAAAATCGATCTATATGCAGCAATTTACGGTATTATCCCTACAAATAATTGGCAGTTAAATGGCATCAAATATTCCGATCGCATACGAATGATTTATTAGAAGATATCCTTGACCCAAAGATGGGTCTCTAACTAGTACTACTAATCTGGCTCAGAGTCGACCTGGGAGTAATGTCACTGAAGATAGACTTCACGTTCCCCAGATCTGGAGACTCATCATCAGATGCAGTTCAGTGTCATACCTAGGACACCTTTTTTGTGAGAGGAGTCTTACTTCGCTTTAGAAGATACAGTTAGTGTATTTTAAGCCCCCTCGATAAAGCTGAGTTACCCTTTGACTTTTTCCAAGGACATTAATTTGAAGGTATAATAACCCAGTAAAGTTTCCATTTAATGTCAATTCTCATAAAACAAATATGGAGTAGGTTGTTATATTTATATTCTTTTAAATTCAAAATAAGATGTCTGCACAGTTGAATAAAGTGATGATGTTCTAACAACTCGACAACAGGTTCTCAATCTTTTGTAACCAATAAATACTTCTGATTCCTAACTAACTTTTGAGGGCCCTCCCAAGCCATTCGACGTTTAAAAAATCGTGTGTTTTTATTCTTAAGTATCATTAAGAATGATGTTAAAATTGTTAATTTATTTTGTATATTGAAAAAGCATAAATATTATTGCACATAAGCTTTAATAACAAACTAAATTCTATGAAAATGGTTGTTTACAAGTAAAATAAGTATACAAAGATGTTTTTAAAAGGGTGATACTTTAGTGCTACTTCTTTTAATATGAGCCTTGTGACCGGTACTTCTTTACTAGTTTTGCTATATTCAGCACTATCATAGTCAATACTAATCTAAGATCATCTTCTTTTTACAATGTCAAGTTGGTTACGAACTTTTGAAGGTAAGTAAGAGACACGGTTGAAGCCAGATTCATCAAGTTAAGATGAAGAAAGAGCCGTTACATAAAACTATAAATACGTTTAAAGCAAAGTATTTTAATGACCACTCAAATTCTATCGTGTGTTCCGAATTTACTATTTCGCTTGCATGGAACAAAAAAACTTTTATAGACCCCCGGGAAGCACATGGACCCCGGTTGAAAGCCTCTGGTCCAAACAGAGGCTTCAGTCTAGATATATTGATTTCGTCTTATGGAACAAAGGATTTTGGTAAAATAATATTTTTTTCATCGCAGTCAACTTACTCCTCTTTTGACCCCTTGGGTAATGTACAGATAATATATCCATTGCTGTGTTTGCACTCAGTGGCAGAATAAATTTCATCGCACTAAAGGAGGCGCCTTACGTAGTGAAAGTATTTGTGGGTTAGGTTTTCATAGCAAGTTCGATAAAACTAGTCAAAAGTCAAACTGAACTTTATCATCATCCTCATGTCACGCCATCAGCACGGACATCCCTGACCCTCTCTCGCCACCCTCCCTATCGTCTATTGCTTCCGGCAGGTCTTCAGGACTAAATCCCGTATCGGCATAGAACTACTGTATGTATGTAGGTTGTAGCTGGTAGTCCCGCCTTTGCTTGGCCATGGGAAGGGGTCCACAGGAGTACATCACTTATGAGCTCGTACCTAATTTTCCAGCATTGTCCTGCACGGTTCGTCTAATTTTGATGGTTTTCGTGATGGGTGGTGGGTGACCGTACAACTGCTGCTTTGTGGGGTGCTGCATACATGATTGTTCAGTATTGTCCGTAGCATTCTTGTATAGTTGCCGTCAAGCTTTTTCTCCATTGATTTATTTAGCGTCTATGTAGTGCATCCATACTGCATTATCGACACGACCGCTGCTTGAAAGAAACTGCGTTTTATTTTATATGTCAGGTCTGACTGATATGACTGATAGTCTATCGTTAGCTGTCCATGACTTTGCTAGTCGCGTGTTAATGTCTGTCTCGGTTGATGAGACACTGCTTCCGAGGTAGTTGAACTTGTCAACTAGTTTCCGAGAGCTAACGTTTAGTGTGGAGATATCACCTGTTTGATTAAAGCACATATATTCCGTCTTGTGTGCATTGACATGGAGGCCAGTCCCTGCAGCAGCTCGTTCCAGACTATGCACGTGGTGCATTCAATAAGTTTCCAGACGTTTTTGTACAGGCATTTAAAATTGTCGCAGCCTCTGGAAAATTCGGTATGTTATTGCAATACATCTTATGAGATTACTGACCAATTTTTATGATTTCACGTTCAAATGAACAGCTACAGCAGGAATTAGAATAAACCCTACTAAAGTCTGATTGTCACAGCTGGTGAATTTCAAAAATGCAATCTGGACTTTAGAAGAACGATATGCAATAAAAATCTGTTCTAAACTTGGAAAACATGTCATGCGATGAAAGCTGGATCCTCTGCTATGACCCAGGGACCAAGAGACAGAGTTCCCAGTGGAAGCACGCTGGCTCTCCCAGATCAAAAAAGGCCAGACAGGGCAAATCCACCCACAAACCTTTGATCCCCTTTTTTGATAGCACTGGCAGGATCTATATGCACTGGGTTCCCACTGGACAGACAGTCAACAAGGAATACTATGTTGAGGTTTTAAGGGAGTTCAAGAAGAGATTCGGTCGGAAAAGGCCAGCACTCTTCAAATCGAGTCAGTGGCAATTCCACCAGGACAATGCACCAGTCCACAACTCCATCCTTGTCACAGACTATTTGACCAAGATGGGCATCAAGACAGTTCCTCACCCTCCCTATAGTGACTTTTGGTTATTCCCTACGCTCAGAGGCTGTCGTTATGAGACAATTGAGGAGATGAAAGAAGCTGAGACGAAGGTCATTGACAGGCTCACACAAGAGGACTTCCATGGGGCCTTCCAGAAGTTTTTGGAACGGTACAACAAGTGCATTGCAGCCGGAGAACATTACTTCATGTGTGTACTAACAATAAAAGTGTCCATACGAAAAAAGTCTGGAAACTTATTTAATGATCCTCGTAGCAGGGTTTTGGCTCAGGCAGGTGCATTTGCTAGAAGCGCTATGTTATCGGCGTCGGTAATTGTTTTAGCGGGGTAACCTCAGCTTCTTTCCTTTGGTAGCTTGAAACCGTAATTGCTTAACTATTGTGTATATAGTATACTCAGGTCGAAATCTGCATTGCCCTTTACTGATTGTACTTTTATATTTTGGTAAAATATAAAAGTCGATGATAATGATGATCCTTGATTTATTGTTATAGAATGATTAATTTGAAAGTTAAGTTTTATATGAATTTATTCTACTTATTCCAGTTAAGTTTCAATTCAAATATTAGAAAATTATTATTCATGAATAGACTGATGTTAATCTTTGGCTTAAAAATTGCAATTCTAAAAGTTGACCTCTATACGAGATCTGCGAATATTTGTCATGAGACACAACCAAAATAATAATACTACAAAAAAAAAAAAAAAAAAAAAAAATGGTTTCAACTAATATTATATATTTAAAACATGATCTATTTTTAAAATTTGCGGTATCTTTGCAATGAAACAGAATAAATAAATAGATAAAAACAAAGAACAAAATAAACCAAAATAAGGGGAAAAAAACAAAAGAAAAAAGAAAGAACCAAATTAGAGTCAATTTTGACTTTAAAATTCTATACTTCAAACATGAGATATACCGTATCAGTGGTATAAGAGAAAACTCGCGCGTGCGCACACACACACACACAAGAAAGCCATGGAAAATAAAGCTGGTTTCAATTTTGGCTTTATATCTTTAAAACATGACCTATACAGAAAATCCACTTTATCTCTGCTATGAGACAGATAAAAAAAAAAAAAATGAAAAAAATAAAAATAACAATAAATAAATAAATAAAAACAAAGAAGAAAACCCACAAAATCAAAGAAAAAAAACAAAAGAAAAGAAAAAAGAGGTGTCAGTTCTAGTTTTAAAATTCTAACTTTAAAACTCGACTCATACATGAGATATACGGTGTCACTGTAATGAGACACCGAACCAAAAAGTGCCAAATCCAACAGAACCAAAAGAAAAATTGTACTTTACCAAATGTGAGTAAGTATCCAATCCAAATTAGGTAGAAACAAAAAGAAAAATGTGAAGATCTTCATCGTCAGGTACTTACCTACAATGAAAAATAAATAAATAAAGCATTTTCGGAAAGATTTGTTTCATGATTAATGACATATATACAAATTTGGTCGAGAAAGCAAGAAGATTGATTTTTAAACAATTTTTAATCTTGGTAAACCTAAATGAAAATCACTTGATCGATGTACACTGAATCACTTATAAATATGTGTCGTGCTAAAATACGTCACGGAAATGTATTCATTCAAGTACGAAACTTAAACGTGTTTAGTTAAGTAAGTCACGGAAACCTGTTTAGTGAAGTACGTCGCTGGAACCTGTTTAGTAAGTACGTCACTGAAATGTGTTTAGTTAAGTACGTCGCAGAAACGTGTTTAGTTAAGTACGTCACTGAAATGAAAACAAGATCAAATTTCATGCCAAACTTCTCAATGTGGTATAGATATTTAAAAAGTTAAAAGAGAGATACAAATACCAAATTATACCCCAGTCACAGGTTTTCAGTAGGTTCACAAGGATTTTTTTGGATTGGTCTAGAGACTGAGGAAGACGAACCTTGTTCTGGTCGACCAGTTACGTACTGAAATGAAGTAAATACTGTCAAGATGATTATTTGTCGCTGCCTCCCACCAGATAGGACTTGACACAAGGTCAAAAGCCCGAAGGCCGATTGAATGGGGATAAAGGGGAGGGGAAGGTCGGGAACGAGCCGAGACTTGAACTCTGTTAGTCATTGACCCACTAAGTGCAATGTGGGTCTAATGAGTCAAGCAGTATCACGGATCTAAATCTAGATCCGGGCACGTATGCCAGAATATAGCTTGAACTATACCGTGAGGTCTAGTGCTATACAAGGGGTGCATAGCTGTCAAAAAATCAGCTCGCCAACCCGAAGGTGGCTCAGCTGAAGTTGGGGGCCTTTCGGCCTCGAATCTGCCATTGATCGATACCCCAGCCAAAAGGCCGAGGGAGCGATCAAGATACAGTCAAGATGTGTACCGGGGTCAATACTTTTAAGCTTCATCCAGCTTAAAAGTATAGACCCTGGTACCCATCTTGACTGTATCTTGATGAGTTTTACTTCTCCAAGGTTGTTTGTTTAACCAGAGCTAAAGAACCCAGTCTTCCCGACTATTTACACATAGCTTGGTGGAGAGTGAAGACAGCTTGACAGCTTGATTCATATCTTTTCATTGGACATTAAAGCGAAACGAAACCCAAACAGCTTCGTCCAGGTTTTAAACTCGAGTCACCGATTCCATTTCCGTTGGATTCATGCCTTTCTAAAGATATTGCTGAATGTAAATAGAAACAGCGTTGTACAAGATGTAAACTTAGGTCACAGCGTCCATTTCCTACGACGATAACCGTTACACTATAAGTAGTTCCGACTAGACCGGTGAGTAATGACAATGAAGGGGTACTCCAGACTATTAGAATTTACGAAATTGGAGTTCCACCATTAGGTGCAGTTTAACCTCATATTAAAGACACTCATTTTTGTCGGAAGAGTCTTATCCCTCTACAGAGTGTAGTCTGCATTCAATAAACCTCACCTACAGGGCGTAACGATTGGTAAGGAACGAACATTGCTAATCTGATTTTCACTCACTATTGTAAATCAGTTCATAGATTCTTCAGTCCGTTTCCTATTTACTTATATTAGCACAGTGTTGCATACGTTACCTTTAACAGGCCGTGTAAGTTACGTGCATATAAAAAACAGGATGCACCTGTGTCTTGAAGAAAATAAAAGACAACAAAAATGCCACGTGGATTCCGTGTGTGGCGTGACAGAAGGAAGAGTAACCACGAGATGTGTAGGCGCCCGAAAAATATATAACGATGAAAGATTTCTACTTCAGAGCAGAGAGCAGAGCAGAGAGAGAGAGAGAGAGTAAATGTCACTGGGCGCTGACCCGGGGGAGAAGGCAGACGGCCTTGGGTTGAAAGTTACGAGACTCTTTAAGTCGAAAGTGGATATCATACCAGAAGGAAATAGGAGCGCCTAGCGAAGGCCTCTGTAGTTGAATTGACCTGTTACAGCCGCGTGAAAGAAACATGAAAAAAGTATCGAAGATAATTAAATGTTTTAAGTCATTTCTGTGCAACCTCGTATCTCTCTTGTTGTGTTATCTTAGTTTGGTTTGGTTTTATGGCATATCAAGCATTGTAGGTTATTTAATGCCAAATCAATTTTTATTCATATAAACAGTTCTATTTGAAAGAATTCAGCTTCGCGTATGTACACAATTTAAATGTCAAAGTAAAAAAAAAGTAAAGTTGGTGACCTTAGTTACGGGTGACCTTTTCAATAGGTCCTTTCAATAGCTACTACACCAAGGTGTAGGGGAGGACGGTACTCCATTCCCTCGATTGCTCCACTTTACCCTTGATCTGTACCTTATAATGACAAGTGTTAAGCAAGACAGCATCAAGTACCATTTTTGGGTCTTTGGTATGACTCGACCTGGGATTGAACGCCGTTCTCCCGGACCATTGGTGAACACTCTACTCATTAGACAAATGTCAAAAACTGTTCTATTTCGAACAATACAGTTTAGCATATATTCACAGTTGTTTTACACAATTAAATGTAAAATCAGTTCTATTTCAAACAATACAATCTGGCATAATTACGCTGTTTAAATGTCAAAAAAAGTTCTATTTCAAACAATTAAGTTTAGCATAAGTACACAGTTTAGTTCTATTTGACCCATAGATAAGACTGTGTTAGGTGCTACCACTCCGGGCCAGAGTGGACTTTGGAGTGATGGCAATGAAGAGATACTCCGTATTTCCCAAAGCTCTATGATTACTAGAACATCACTATCAGATTGTTTAGTTTCATATCTGGGACACTCGTTGAGTAAGTCTTACCCCTCAGCAGTGATACAGTCGGTGCATTCTGCAGTCCCAGCTGATTGGGCCATGTGTAATCTTAGCGGTTCTGGCTCTTTCCTCACGCGAATATTTCGCCAACTACTTCGTACTTTTCGAAATAAACAAAAAGAAAAGCTAATTCTTTTATAAGTGTTATCGTCCTTTCTTTTCCCGGTATACAACAATGGTACTGTTTCATGGCCAGAGCTAAGTGAAACTCGATAAGAATATAAGTAATGATAATATGTTAGCCTTTCTTTTAATTCCTATGTGACACAAGATTCACTAACTCAGGAATAAGCATCGAACTCGAAGAAACGAGAATACATTTATGTGGTTCCTAGATTAGAGTACTTTCTCTTTTTCATAACCAGTGTGAATTCCTATGTCGGTGAGGAATAGAATATGCCGACTGTATCTCCTGCAGAGGGCTAATACCACCTTAAAAATGGGAGCACTGAGTATGATACTAAACTGCAACTGATGGTTACACTCCATTTCGGAAGATTCAAGAAATGTAGAGAACCTATTCATTACTATTACTCCCAGGTCCACTCGGAACCGCTGTAGTTGTTGGGATCCGATCTCTATTTGAAAATTAATCTAATTCGATAAGAATACTTGATTCCATATATCTGTAAATTATTTGTATTAAAACTGTTATTGAAACTTAGAATGGATGACTTAGATTACTTGTTAATTAAAACCGTACAACTGTGTGAATAAAGATACTAATTATTAAATAAAGAATACGTGAAATTAGATATTTATAAGTGTTAGTCAAGAACACTTGGAACCATACAACTGTGTGCTAATTATTCGTATTAGATAGGAAAACTTGATATCATATAACTGTGTGCAAAAACTTAAGAAATTGCACGAAAATGTAAGTATAAAAATACACTGAACCCCTTCGCATTAAACAAACCTTGACGGGTTAGTTGGTTCATTGGTTTGTTGTATTTTATGGTACATTTTTATGGTATATAAACAATTGTGGGTTATTTAATACTAAATCCTGTTTACGCACAGACATTTCTCTCCGAAAACACAACAATATTACAACATCAAAATAACAAACAAAAACTACAGATTCACGAAGCACTTCATATTAGAAACATGCAACCCAAACTTAACAGAATTAATTTTCAAACCAGTGCTAATGTACTTAAATGTCTTTAGCTACTGACACTATTTATAGAACAATTTTGAAAGTAAACGCTACACACTGCAACTGCCCAGATGCTCTTCTTCTTACGAAGTAGTAATGTACATACAAAAGTTACATCACTTTTGTAATACTTCCACCCCTTATTTTGGCCCAAAGTCGGGCAGAAAGTACTTGGGAAATAAACAATTATGGAAAATATATCAATCAATTCCTGCTGAATACTATAAAATCAATACGAGAATATGAAAGGATCAACAAGAGAATATGTAGACAGAAACTGTCTATTATATTCAACGAGATTTGTATTAATGAAAAAATGCTGCCAAAACACACACACACACACACACACACACACACACACACACACACACACACACACATATACATATATATATATATATATATATATATATATATATATGATTTCTAAGCGGATAGTTCAGTGGTAGGGTTATTTTTAAACGAGCCAGAGCTCATTTGTTTGCGCACTATTACATATTTTCAAGTATTCCTCGCAAACTCGAATAGTTCTACACAGTCAAATGGTTTCAAGTATTGCTATCTATTACCAATGATTTGATATCAATCATTTATTTGTACAACGTTAAATGTTTTCAAGTACAGTAAACAATTAAATAGATCTATATGAGTCATAGATTGAATCCTAACTGGTAAAAACACTCCGGGTCAGATTGAACCAGGGAGAAATTTCAATGAAGGGAAAGTTCACATTCCCCAAAGCTGTAGGATATAAGTCTCACCATCAGATCTAGTTGAGTGTCAAATTTGGGAGGTCTTGCTCCGCTGTAGAGATGTAGCCGGCGTATTCAACAGCCCCATTCGCCTGGACTGTTTAGACGGGTTGCAGTGCCTTTAAAATCAATCAATCAATCAATCTTCTTTCGTTAGAATAATCTGTGGAAGTTTAATTAAGCGTTTTCCTAACATCTTCTACACACTGACATCGCATTAATTTACAACGTTTATTTATAGCTGGCTTCGTTCGAGGTGATGGTTTGTCTTTAAAAACTCCGCTTGTTTTGGTATTAATGTCTGAGTGAATATTTGACGGCACCACTAAAATCGAAATGCACTGGCCGACTTATTTTTCAACGTGTTGTTGCGAAGACAAAACAACCACGAACGTGGAAAGCGACTTCAAAGACAACCAGGGAAATAACTGCCGAGGGTAGAACGGGGTGTTTAGTCGCTAGGAAAAGTATGTAATCTTATTAAGTAGATATTCGAACGGGTTTTGGTCAGGAGTGTAAGAGTTGGAAAAAAATCAAGAATTGGATAATTCTTCATTGGTCGTGTAATTCATCACGATTATATTGAGGAATGCGAAAAAGTTGGGTGGGATATATTGGTAAATTAAATAACTTGCAAGTAAGTTAGATAGATAGATAATTAAATAGTGAGAGAGAGGGGGATAGAAGGGAGTAGAAAATATGATAAGAACAGGTGAGATAAGATGAGAAAGAGAAGGAGACGGGGATGGTGACTATCAAAAGTACAGGTGAGGAGAGAGAGAGAGAGAGAGAGAGAGAGAGAGAGAGAGAGAAAACTAAATAAAACGAAGATTTTGTGTCTCACCTCTTCCTTATTTCATGTGTTAAACTTCTTCCTCTCTCTTGCTATATATATGTATATATGGAGAGGGAGAGAATTTGGATTAAGGCAAAAGGTAAAGGAGAAGAGGGGTAATCTAATGAGTAAATGAGCGAGGAAAGAGAGAGAGAGAGAGAGAGAGAGAGAGAGAGAGAGAGAGAGAGAGAGAACGTTAAAGTGATGAAAAGTAAGGCAGGTATATATATATAAATATATATATATATATAGAGAGAGAGAGAGTCAAAGTGATTAAAAGGTAAAACATCAATGATGCCAACAGAGATGAAACGCAAGACAAGGAGAGAGAGACAGAGACAGGGTCAAGAAAGATGTAGGAAGAGTAAAAACGAAAAAAATAGGTAATGACACTGATTTTAGAAGAAAGAGCGTCAACGGGATAAAGAAATGAACAAGTGAGTCATGAATATAAAAAAAGAACGAGACAGGGAAGGACGTATAGGAAAAAAAACCTTAAAAACAAGAGAAATAAGAATTTATTGTTCGGAAAGTAATATTGCATTAAAAAATATTCCTATCAGTAACCAATACATTCCCACCAAATCAAAGTTAAATGGTTAATAAACAGGCTTGCTCAAGTCAAAATTCCCTTTAAGCGATATAGAATAGAATCGTTTAAACCGTAAACTCTCGTGTATAGAACGAATTTCGACCTTATGATCTTAAAGCAAAATATTGGCGTCAGTGTATACATGAGTAATAATTAAAGTAGTTATTTACAACGTTTAGCTTTGTTGTGAGAAGGTCGGAAGTATGAGGCACATGTTGAGATTCAAACTTATAAACCATGAATTGTTAATTAAGCTTGCTTACAATTACACATCGAGAGATGCTCCATATTTATTCGCAATGCTTTGTTTTGTTGTGGGACAAGGTTGGAAGTATGAGGCGTACATTGAGATTTGAACTTATTAACAATGGATTGTCAATCAAGCTGGCCAATTATTATACCACGAGAGATGGCCCATAGTTCTTCACAAAGTTTTTTATTTATTGTGGGACAAGGTCAGAAGTATGAGGCACCAACTGAGATTCGAACTTATTAACAATAGATTGTCAGTCTAGCTTACAAACTATTACACTCCAAGAGAGGTCCCATAGTAATTTACAACGCTAACCTTTGTTGTGGCACAAGGCTGGAAGAATAGAGCCTTCTGTGAGAATCAAACTCTCTTGCAATGGTCTTGAAACCATATAAAAAAAGTAAAAAAAAGTTGGCGACCTTAGTCGAGAGCGACCATACGGTTCCCTTTTCGATAGCTACTACACTGAAGTGTAGGGGGGCGCTACTCCTTTCCCTGGAACGCTTTACCCTTGATACGTATCTTATATTGCTGAATGTTAAGCAAAGAGGTATCAAGTACCATTTTTAATGTATTTGGTATGACGCGACCTGGAATTGAACCCAGGTCTCCCGGACCACTGGCGAACACTCTACACACGAAGCCAATATAAGTATTTCAAAGAAATACTTGAAACCATACAACTATGTGAAAATTAATTGTATTAGTAGTAAATATTTGATATCATAAGTATGTGGAAAAAAAGGTTTTTTAATGAAACAACAACGCAAAAAACACAAGTATTAAGATACAATGAATGTGATTCCCTAACCTTCAGGCATAAGATAACTCTAGAGAGGTTGTTCAATGGTCACCTAACATTGTTTAGTCATGGAGGTATAATTAATGTAGCGTGTCTTGATCAGAAATAACTTTACAGGGCCCATCCTTCTTCTGGTCCTCAACTAGTTTGGATTCAGTGTTTTCTTTCTAGACCGTTTGCAATAGCCAGTTTTAAAGAATCCTGTTTGCACATAAAGGGGGGGGTTGTCTGATTCATACTTTTTCCAAGGGTATAAATATAAACAACCTCGTTGAAGATTTGAACTCAGGTAACCAGTTATGTTAAAATCAATCAATCAATCAATCAACCAAACTACACGAGATCGATTTATAAGCAAATAAATAAGGTAGTCTATATTAGCGTCAAAGAAAAATTCATTAATAAGCATCATTTTGCCATTGCATGCGTTACACATTTCATAGAGGCAATACTGAAACACCGACAATATTGAATATTTGCACTGTGTACCCAGATGCAATGACTGTGCCTAAATGGCAACATTGGTTTAACAAGTTTACAAAGGAAGATTGTAATCTCTTTGACAAGTTTCGCTCTGGAAGACCAAACATTTTGGATAATAAGCTTTTGAAGGCATCGATTGAAGACGATCAATGTCAAAAGCAGCAGAGATTTAGACACAGCGAACCATTTTCAACAATACACGAACATCTCAAGCAAATTGGAAAGAAAGCTAAGATAGGAATTTTCGGTTCCTTTAAAACTCTCATTAAAGGATTGGGAGGAACGCCCAACAATTTTCAGGAGTCTGCTAAGCAGGAATAGAATACTTCCATTTTCTTCACCAAATTTTTACAGGGGATGAGCAAGGATAAACTACGTTAACAACAAACACATACTACAGTGGTTATTATCATCTATCATATAATCTCAATACCAGAAACAGAACTTCAAAGACCTCTGACGAAATATCATAGAAATTGTTCACTATGAGTTTAACAGATCAGAGAAAAACAATCACCACAGGTCATTATTCTTAAATACATCCATGTTTGTGACTCATACACCCACCCCATATATGTATATATATACATAGTAAAAGGAACAAATCGTTATAATTTTTTCCTTAAATCAAAAGAGTGCTCAAATACTGGACAGTTAAACAGTGGAAAATAAAGATAAATTTTTCTTCGTTCCTCATATCCTTTCCATAACTAAAAGTTCCATGTAGTTGTAAAGAAATAATTAGTTGTCATAAGAGAAACATTTGAACACACACACACACACACACACAAACACACACACACACACACACACTTATATATATATATATATATATATATATATATATATATATATACTGTTCAACCTCGCTGCAAGAGCAAAATACGCCACAAAGCCAGTTTCTCAGCGGAATTAAACAGGTTAGAATTCAAAATTTTCTTTTTCAAAGATCGATTGTCATACCAAAAGTAAAGAGGCCCGCTCTGCCCTACTATTTACCTATATCTGGAAGGAGAATTGTTGGATTCATGCCTTTTATAAGATTTTTTGCGCTACGTGAAATACAAAGAGCCTCGTCCAGGATTTGAACTCGGGGGGTCGGGTTACTTCCAAAGATGATACCCATTACACCATGAATACCTCTCATATCTATCTATCTAAGAGAGAGAGAGAGAGAAAGAGAGAGAGAGAGAGAGAGAGTGAGACGGAGATGGAGAAAAAGTTAAGACAAGTGGGAAATGCATGGCTCTGTTGCGTGGAAAGTTGCAAAGTCCTGTTAAAAAAAACAAAGTGAAAAATCAAAGGACAAAATGGGAGGTATTCAACTGAGAGTATTTGTCTCATCCTCTTCTAGTAGTGTCATATTTGTTTTAATCAGAGAAATATTTTAGTGTCAGAATATTCTCGAAGGAAAAAAGAAGGAAAAGGAAAAACGTTAATTCTAGCCTGGAATTTTGAGCTACATTAATAAGCACTGACAATACTTAATTTGTTGATTTAAATATTTGTTTTCGTACTTGTTTTTTTAATCTTTGTCGAATTTTGATTTTACTTGCGAAACAGCTTCATATCTTCAATCTTTGTGCCACATATTCTCCTTAAAGTGCATCTCGTTTCTCTATTTTTGTCTCCGTTCTCAATATTTCTTTGTCCCTATTTGACGAGTTGGTCTTCTTTCTTTTATTCTTCGATAATTCCTCGTTGTGCACAGAGAAAAAGAAATTACTCAAAGAAAGGAAAAGTGAGATTCATTTCTACTTTGTAAAAATACCTTTAACAGAAAGAAAAGAGAAATAGCAAAGAAGGAACGTGGAGAAAGGAAAGTATTCAAGTGTTTTTTAATGTTATTCTTTTAATTTTTTTTTTTTTGGAACACATCAGTTTAAATTTATTTATCAAGATAATCAATATTATTAGCAACGACAAATACCTACTGAGAAACTAATTCTTTTTATTCCTTGCGCAAGAATTCGGAAATCTGGGTGAAGAAAAAAATCCTAATAGTGAAATGATCTCTTTCTTATTTTTAAATCTATGCTGATCTTTTATAACATATATTTTCAACACGAAGAAAGTGTTCCAGTGATCTGATTATATAGAAATCTTTAGGTGCGATCCATTCTTAATGTTATTATCTCGTGAATATATTTCACTAAAGATTCAGCTTTGTTTTCGATATGCAATTCTTATCTTTCGTTTTTTACTCAAGAATTTTAGATTCTTTCAACTAGAATATAAATTTGATAGCGGGCATCTGACTAGGTTATATATATATATATATATATATATATATATATATATATATATATATATATATATATATATATATATATATATAGTCATCCACAGTCAGACTGTTTCGTTCACTCAGAACTCTTCAGTGTGGCTAGACTCGCTGGACGCTCGAGGCCGGGATCGAAACGCGTCCAACTTAACGTTAGACTGTGTTTCAGACCACCAAGCGGACCACGTTAAGGTATTTTTATTTTAGAAACAGCAGCAGCAGCAGCCTTTACATTTTTTTTATATATACCCTATCGGCTACCAGAGAGCTCAATCCCCATATATATATATAAGATAAATATGTCCCCCAAATGAATTTTAAAATGGTTGAGATAAAACCCTAAAATATCGCATAAAAATACATTTGCGGATCTGTTTATTCTGAAATGTTTACTTTACTCTTATTGAACGAACTTACAATATATACAAAATTTTCAAAAAGTTTGCAGACTTTTTTTCGTATGGGCACTTTTATTGATAAAACACACATGGAACTCTAGTCCCCTTTGAAGTAATCTCCTCCGACTGCAATGCACTTGTTGTACCGTTCCAAAAACTTCTGGAAGGCCCCATGGAAGTCCTCTTGTGTGAGCCTGTGAATGATCTTTGTCACAGCCACTTTCATCTCCTCAATTGTCTCCTAATGACAGCCTTTGAGCTCAGGGAATAACCAAAAGTCACAAGGAGCAAGGTCTGGACTATTGGGAGGGTGAGGAACTGTTTTGATGCCTATCTTGGTCAAATAGTCTGTAATAAGGATGGAGTTGTGGACTGGTGCATTGTCCTGCTGGAAATGCCACTGACGCGATTTGAAGAGTGCTGGCCTCTTCCGACCGAATCTCTTCATGAACTCCCTTAAAACCTCAACATAGTATTCCTTGACAGTCCAGTGGGAACCACGTGCATGTAGATCATGCCAGTACTGTATAAAAAAGGGATCATCAAAAGTTTGTGGGTGGATTTGCTCTGTCTAGCCTTCTTGGGTTTGGCAGAGCCAGAATGCTTCCACTGGGAACTCTGTCTCTTGGTCTCTGGATCATAGCAGTAGATTCAGCTTTCATCGCAGGTCACCAGAACATCAAGAACTGCGGGATCTGAATTGATCAGCTCGACCATCTCCCAGCTGCCATGACAATGTCTTTCTTTCTGATCTTCTCTGAGCACCCTTGGGACAAACTTCGCGCAAATCTTCCGCATCTTCAGTTCCTCGCGAATAATTGTGTGTACAATTCCCACATTGACATCAAACGGTGCACTTATTGTCTCTACAGACACCCAAGGCCTTATCCATGAAATTCTTTGGCCAATTAACTCTGGTGTTATGACTTCCTTACTCCTTCCACACTTTTCATCATCCCTCACAGACTCCCTGCCTTCCTTGAATCTCTTATGCCACTCAAAAAATGACGCTCAGTTCATGCAAGATGCTCCAAAAGCAGTCTGAAGTATTCCATACGTTTCTGTGGGATTTTTTCCAAGTTTAAAGCAGAATTTTATTGCATATCGTTCTTCTAAAGTGTCCTCACGTCCAGATTGCATTTTTGAAATTCACCAGCTGTGACAATCAGGCGTTAGTAGGGTGCATTCCAATTGCTGCTGTAGCTGTTCACTTAAACTTGAAATCATAAAAGTTGGTCAGTCATCTCATAAGCAGTAACATACTGAATTTTCAAGTGTCCCCAACAATTTTAAATGGCTGTACAAAAAATGTCTGGAGACTTATTGAAGGCACCTTATATATATATATATATATATATATATATATATATATATATATAATACCCTTGGGAATGGTATGAATCCAATTATTCTCCCTCCAGTTATGGGTGAATAGTAGGTCATACTAGGTTCTTCAGCCTTGGTGAGGCAACTGGTCTAGGAGAAGGAAAACTCTGAATTCAAACCTGTTAAACTCTGCTTAAAAATTGACCTTGTGTCATATTCTGCCAGAGCGGAGGAGTTGGTATATATATATATATATATATATATATATATATATATATATATAAGAACAAGATAATACGAAAAATTGAAACATGTTTACTAAAAGAATAGGTTTATCAAAAATGAAATTGCATCACCCCCCCCAAAATTCTTCCTTTAAAGTCTTCGCGCGAAAAGTAGAGAAAAGCGTATTTCTTATATTTAGATATCCTGCATCTATTAAGTTTTAAAACTTATCATGAGTGGTTTCGTTTCATTTTTTTGTTTTTTTTTGTTTTTTTATATCTTTGAATATCTTTTATTCTTTGGATATTATTTTGACGAGGACTGAGTATATATTGGGAAAAATGTGCTCGTTGACTGATCGTAGTCCTGTCATGTCAATTTAATTGTCCGTATTTCTATATTGTCTTTCTTTTCCCATCCTGTCAGATTTCATTCCAAAGCTTAACAGGAAAATGAATTAATACAGGTACCGGTTTTATTCTAATGAAGAATATAGCAATTATTAATTATATCAATATCCTTTGAAATTAGTTTAATGTATTCATCGACAATGTAGGGTGGGAATCCATTGTTAATAAGTGTTTGATTGATTTTTTTAGTGCGTTATAGAATATTGATTCGATAGAAGAGATTATATTAGCACAGTTAATAATATCTTATTTTTTTTTAGATAACAGCTTTTTTATATCTCTCAGGATATTCACATTTATTATGAAAGAGATGGGTTAATGTTAGAAGTTTTTTTTTTATATGGAGAAGTAGTGAGATGTCGCCGTTGTAATCGAATAGGACATCTAAAAAGGGATTTTTTATCAATGTTAAGTTCTAAAGATGATTTATCGTGATTGTGTGCACGTATGTGTATATACGACTGGGTGGGAAAGGTGATCGACTGAGACTTGTACAAACGTGGTTAGAAAACTCGAAATATTATTATTAATAATAAAAATAATAGTGGCCAGCCAGGACAGCAACGTCGACAATTTTGCAAATTCCCCCTTTTTTTTGTTGATTATAATAAGGTCTGGTCTTCTGGCCGAGATTAGGTGAACCGTCTGTATATCCAAGTCCCATAGGAGTTTATGTGTGTCTTTTTCTTGGACAGATGATGAGTAGTGCATATACCATTTGTTTGTATGGTCAAATTTAGATTTCTTACACATCCCTTAGTGGATCACCTTGCCCACCCAGTTGTATCTAGTCTTATACTCCTTCTGTGCTAATTTGCTGCATTCGCTTATTATGTGATTGATGGTTTCGTCTCTATCACCACATAACCTACATTTGCTATTTTGTTGCGTCTTATCTATTCTCGCTTTGATATGATTGGTTCTTATTATTTACTCATTGTGAGTTTTTCTCATCAGTTTATTATTATTGTTATTATTGTTGTTATTACTATCACATCGAATGTGGAAAGAAGGATATAA
This sequence comes from Sepioteuthis lessoniana, assembly GCA_963585895.1. Classification (NCBI taxonomy): domain Eukaryota; kingdom Metazoa; phylum Mollusca; class Cephalopoda; order Myopsida; family Loliginidae; genus Sepioteuthis; species Sepioteuthis lessoniana. The sequence continues at coordinate 84,912,167 of OY757919.1, read as the reverse complement.
TAATAATAATAATAATAATAATAATAATAATAATAATAATAATAATAGTGGTGACAGAGATGAAATCATCAATCTAATAAGCAAATGCAGAAAATTAGCACAGCGGGAGTATAAGGCCTGGTCGGTAAGGTGATTCCCTGGGAAATGTGTAAGAAATTTAAATTCAACCATACTAACAAATGGTATATGCACAACCCAGCATCTGTCCTAGAAAATTACTCGCATAAACTCCTATGGGACTTTAATATACAAACGGATCACCTAATCCCGGCCAGGAGACCAGATTTAATAATAATCAACAAAAAAAAAAAAAAAGAGAACTTGCAAAATAGTCGACTTTGCTGTCCCGGCTGACCACAGAATAAAACTGAAAGAATGTAAAAAGAAGGATATAATAATAATAATAATATCACTCGACCTTGCTAGGGAACTGAAAAAACTGTGGAACATGCAGGTGACAATTATACCAATTGTAATTGGTGCGTTTGGAACAGTAACTAAAGGTTTGCTAAAGGGACTAGAGGACTTGGAAGTTGGCGGACGAGTGGAGACCATCCAAACGACAGCATTGTTGAGAATTGCCAGAATACTAAGAAGAGTCCTGGAGACTTGAGGAGACTTGCTGTCACTCAGACTTCAGTGAAAAACCATCGGCTATCGCTGATGTGAAAAGCTCTAATGAGTGAATAATGATAAAGTGTATTCCTCAAATGAGAATCTTACTATAATGAATCATTTTGACTTGTTAAAAATACAAACATAATAAGAACTTCACTTTATATATATATATATATATATATATATATAGAGAGAGAGAGAGAGAGAGAGGTTTAGACCAATCTAAGGCATCAAGGTTAGGTATTCATTATTAGAAATGTACATAATTTTATAGAGAATTTAATTTCATAATTTTGAAGAATTAGGCTGGTTATATAAAAGACGACTTTTTTCACTTGCAAAGTAGAATGAAAATTGCATTATTCTCTAAGTGTATTATAAGTCTATCCGTCTTATAAATCTCCCGCTATGATTTGCACTGTTTTCGGGTTAAAATATATACAAGCATAATAATAATAATAATAATATATATATAAATATATATATATATAGAGAGAGAGAAAGACAGACAGAGAGAGAACAGTTATTTTCATCCATTTTTTAGTTGATCTGAAGAAGTCGTGTTTATTTTTAGAGCAATGATTATTATCAATGTTTTTTTTAACAGGATGGGAATAAATTTATTATGTTAATGTGACCGGTTGTTGTTTTTTTTTATTTTGAAAAAAATATTTGCTCCGTAGATCTTATTTGCATTGAGCTCTTTACCGAGACGATATAACTTTAATATTCTATATTTAAAAATTAAATTATCCTGTTTGGATTTGTTCCCAACTCTGGATTAATAGGATCGACTACTGGCATATATATATATATATATATATATATATATATATATATATATACTGAAGCCAATTTTGGGTCTAAAAGTTAGGTCTTCAAAATTTTACATGTACACGATTATATAGGGTAATTAATTTCATATTTTGCGAGCATAATGCTTTTTTCGTTGTGAAATCAGAGTAACTTCAGTTGTTGTCGGGCGAGATTGTACAGAACAATCCTAATCTAATCAGTCTTTTTAAAATCACCTGAGATCATTTACCTTACATTCCCTATTCTCTATAACTTGGACAAAACCCAGCATTCCTCAGCTGTTTATAGCAAAGAAATCTTGGGTTTAGTTCAATTTTTAGAGAAACGAGTGTGAAAGTCCTTCCCAAGTTTCTGATGTGCAATTTTCCCGGGTGGTCTCAGGTGTTTCGTGGTCTGTGTTTTCTAGTTTGGTGTGGTAATTCACAATTCCCGATTGCAGATAGAAAAAGGTAAGATCCTGTATTACACCAATTCCCATTAGCGAAGTTCTTTTTTTTTTGTTGTTATTTAACACTCTTCGTCTGCAACACAAAACCACAATCTGCTTACATGACCTATTTTTCCTAAGAGATCTCTCAACTAAAAGTTAATATACCGTTTATCTTTTCAGTTATGTGATTCGAACTATGTGTCAAGAAGGTTGATTTATTCGTACAAGGATAAATATTTTCCGAAAAGATTACAACTGGAGAGATATACTCTCATCCGGAACTGTAGTGTAGTTGACTAATAGTTCCATGCTCGGCAGGAAACACGGATATTGCACTCGCTTCCTGACAGAAGTTACGAGCATATAAATAAAGAAACAAACAGAAATAAATAAAACCTTTTCTCTTTTTAAGCAAGAATAGAGAAGACACTCAGATACAACGCTATCGTAATTTAGCTACATATGCTCTATCACCAATAGTAAGAACTCTATTTCTATGAATATAGCGAACTAGATCATTGGTATATATATATATAGTTGTAAAAGTTGGCGACTGCAGTCGAGGGTGACCAGAAGCCTCCTTTTTCAATAGCTACTACACCGAGATGTAGGGGAGGGCACTACACCTTTCCATGGATTGCTCCACCTTACCCTCGATACATACCTTATATTACTGAGTGTTGAGCAAGGAGGTCTCTAGTACCATTTTCAAAGTCTTTGGTATGACGCGACCTGGGATTGAACCCAGGTCTCCCGGACCATTGGTGAACACTGCCCACTAGGCCATTGAGCCGGTCATATATATATATATATATATATATATATATATATATATAAGTAAATAATGGAAAAGAATCCGACAATATGGAAAAAATTTAAAAAGTAATCCACAGAGAAGAATTTATTGTGAAATAAAGATGACACTGTAAGGTTTCGGTTTTATGAAACCATCATCACAGCTTTAGAAAAAATGATACCGAGTGTTGTTAGATAAACCATCCATCGTTGATCCAGTAATTCATCACTTAGGATTACTTTCTATTTCAATTTCTTTCTCTCTCTCTCTCTCTCTCTCTCTCTCTCTATATATATATATATATATATATATATATATGTATTATGTAGTTTGTATACTTGTAAATGACGAGTGCTATCGCAGATAGAGCCTATGTAAATCTTAATTAGGATAGCGTAGATACATAATAAATGGCATTTGGTGAGCGTCAGAATTTTGCCTATGCGATCATCAGATGATTGGTTTTTATCATGTATCTATATGACCGGCTCATTGGCCTCGTAGGTAGAGTGTTCACCAATGGTCCGGGGGACCCGGGTTCAATCCCAGGTCGAGTGATACCAAAGAATTTAAAAATGGTACTTGATACCTCCTAGCTTAACACAAAGCTATATAAGGTATTATTAAGGGTAAAGTGGAGCAATCCAAGGAAAGGAGTAACGCCCTCCCCTACACCTCGGTGTAGTAGCTATTGAAAACGGAGCCTTCTGATCACCCTCGATTACAGTCGCAAACTTTACTTATATATATATATATATATATATATATATATATATATATATATATGTGTGTGTGTGTTTGGTATAGTTTCTTTGTTTAAAGGTATATCAATGTTCGGGGGTTATTTGATGCCAAACCACCCTTGTAGAATAAGAGATGTGATACTAGTAAGTAAAGTAAAGTTAGCGACCATAGTCGAGGGTGACCCGAAGGCTCCCTTTTCGATAGCTACTACACCAAGGTGTAGGGGAGGGCGCTACTCCATTCCCAGGATTGCTCCACTTTACCCTTGAACCGTACCTTATAATGCTGAGTGTTAAGCAAGGTGGTATCAAGTACCATTTTTAAAGTCTTTGGTATGACTCGACCTGGGATTGAACCCAGGTCTCCCGGGCCATTGGCGAACACTCTAACCGCTGGGCCAATGTCCCGGTATTATGTGATACTATTTAACCCATAACTGGGGGTTCATACCTTTCCCAAGATTATTAGTCCGAAAGTGGTGTGAGTGGGGTTCGAACTTTCTCTTTTTGAGGTCACAGTGCAGCATTTTAGTCATGATACCTTGAGTACTGACCCTTTTGAGAAAGGGAGAGAGATAGACAGAGAGAGTGGATGATTTTTAAAGCTGCCCCATTTGTTCTGCTCACTTTATTTGCGTCTTGAACGGAGTTGTAGCAAATGAAATCCTTCAAATCCCAAGCTGTGAATAATGACTGAAATGATACATTGTTAAATCAAAAATTGATGTGAAAGATTCGGAAGTTGTTGCTCAAGATAGGACAATTTGATAATTATAATTCATTTTGAAAAAAAAAGTACCGACTCCACAGTAACCAAAAATAAATTTGCAGAAATCTATAAAATTTTTTCTTATTTTTCGATTGCTACATGATTACAGTGTTCACTAATAGTTCGGGAGACTCAAAAATGGTACCTGATGTCTCCTCGTTTAAAACTCTGTATTATAAGGTACGTATCAAGGGTGAGTGGAGGAATCCAGGAAACGGAATAGCGCCTTCTCTTAAACCTTGGTGTTGTAGCTATTGAAAAGTAAACCTTCGGGTCGCTTTTGACTAGGGTCGACCATCTTACTAACTTATGTATATCTTAAATAGCACATGTTTGATGCTGAAGAATTTGGTAATGATACCTGATAAAATCCGATCTTTCAGTTTAATCTTGCGCTAGAAATAATAAAATTCTTGTATTTTTGGTCAAGAGAGAAAAAAACTGGGTTCTGTGGTCTTGATAAATGCGAACGGTATAAAAAATAATTCAAAACAAGATATAACAGGACAAGAAACTCTACCCCATAAGATCTAGTTGCTACTGAAACCATAATATCATCACAGAAATGGTGAGGATGCGGATCTAAAAATGTTTTGCAATACTTTTTGGGAGCAATATATATATATATATATATATATATATATATATATATATATATATATATATATGGGGGTAATACCTAGTATCATTTTTAATATATTTATAGATAAAGAGAGGTCAATATCGGCGATGAAATATCTATCTATCTATCTATATATATATATATAAAGTTAGGATAGTGTAGATTCAGAGTCAATAGCACTTGGTGGCGATCAGTATCTCGTCTACATATATTTCTTCAAATACTTATATATATATATATATATATATATATATATATATATATATATGTGTGTGTGTGTGTGTGTGTGTGTGTGTGTGGTTCTTAGCATAAATATATATATGTATATATATATGTTAGGATAGAGTTAACATATTGTTAAAACATCTAAGACGCACCGAATAAATTTTATCTTGTCCATTTCAGAGTCTCACAAACGGGTCATTTTATTAATTTATAAAAAAAAATTTCCAACTGACAATTGTTACTTCAATGCCTGAAGACAATTTTAAAAGAGGGTAAATAAAGTCATAAATAATTTTTGGTCGTGATATTATTTCATATTCATTTCTGAAAAAGTCTATTTCGGTGTAGGACTAGAATAGTAGAACACTCAAGTGGATCAAACTTGCAATACTTGCCAAATGAAGTGCCAAAAAGTCTTTCCTAACAGTGACACTAAGCCTAGCACTTAAAACATTTACCTTTTATATTGCCAAGTAGTTTCTATTATTCATTGTTAAAACTCTCTTTAAAATTGCTAAAATCGGGTGCATTTTTTTTCCTTTCTAGCTACCTTTGCAACAAAAAATAGTATCACCATTTAAATCTTACTTATCAAATAACAAGAATAAGTTTAGAACCTAGCAGAAATTCTTAATAAAATTCTTCACTTAGCTTTACTCGAACTTACAATTTATTGTTCTTAAATGGTCTGATTATTGGTTAATTTAGCTAAATCTGAGTGAAAATGACTAATTTGGAAATGCAGCTTTCCATATAAATGTTTTCCTACCATTTTGTTATCTTTTAATCTTTTTCTCTGTCTTCTCGTTTATTCTCTTTTCTTTTTCAATTTTTTTCAATCCATTGTTTCTCTAAAAACGAATCTCTTTTTTCCTTCCTATTCCCTTCATTTTAAAATTCATATTAATTCATTTATTTACTTCCTTATTTTTTAAAATTGTCGATTCATTTGTTCATTTTTGTTCTTTTTCAATTGCCTTTTTCACTTTAGAATATTTTTACTCATCCCACCATTTTCATTCACTCAATATTTCCTTTTTTGTTTTTTCTTTGGTTTATTGTTGGGAATTCTATCATTCCTATCTCCTTCCTAAATTTTTTCTATTTCCTTCTTTACAAAGCATTTACATTTTTTTTTTCTTTTTGATATTATTACACTTACGTTATTCGTTTGTCAATAAATACAATCATGATTATTGACATTTTTATCTAAAATAAACGAAATTTTCAACAAAGACTTCCGATAATACACATTTTACAATATTCTATATCAGAAATATTTTTCAGGAATTTTTTTCTGTTTGTTAAATCATTCGAATTTTTTTCTTTCCTCAAAATTTTATAGGTATAAAATATTTAGGAAAGAATTTGAAATTATTGCGTATGCAAGGTCGTTAGCCTTTCAGCTGTCGTTTTAGAGACATAATTCAGTTCCCTAAAAACAAGTTTTTTTTATTACATCTGGAATTGTTCCTCTTTCTTTGATCTATGATGTTAATACAGTAACTCCAGTGTCAGAGTTGCCCAGTCAGCTGGGGCTGTAGAATACACTGACTGCACCTCTGCAGAGGGGTAAGACCCCCCCCCGACGAGTGTCCTGAATATTTGACACTAAACAATCTGATGGTGAGGTTCCAGCAGTGCTGGAGCTTTGGGGAATGCGGAGTACCCCTTCATTGCCATCGCTCCCAGGTCCACTCAGGCCCGGAGTGGTAGCACCTGATAGGGCCCTATCTATGGGTTAAATAGAACTAACAGCATTCTTATGCTAAAATGAATTGAGTAAACTGAATAGCTTGAAATAGAAACGTTTTTGACAATTAAACCGTACTTACACTTAAACTGCGTGCTTATGCTTAACTGAATTATTTGAAAGTTTTTGTTTATTATTTTGATGTTCTAATAATGTTGTGTTGTCGATGAGAATTTTCCGTAGTTGTGTTGTTGGGCATGAATATTTTTTAAATGCTGAGCTATTGAGCTTGTATCAGAAAGGTGCATTGTAAGTCTCCTCGACAGGGTAGTGGAGGTTCTCATCGACAACACAACAGTATTAGAACATCAAAATAATAAACAAAAACTTCAGATTCTCGAAGCACTACATATTAGAAACTTGTAACCAACACTTAATAGAATTAATTTTTAAACCAGTACTAATGTACTTAAATGTCTTTAGCTACTGGCACTAATTATAGAATTCCATTTAAAAGCAAACGCCATAATCTTCAACGGCAAAGACGCCCTTACACACTAATAATATGCTAAAACAAAAGTTACATCACTTTTGTAATAGATCCTCCCCTGATGATGGCCCAAAGTCGGGCAGAAAGTACTAGGGATACATACAACTATGGACAATACATAAATCAATTCCCCCCTAATACGATAAAAGTAATACGGGAATTCGAACGGATCCAGAAGAAAATATGTAGACATAAAATGTCTATTATGTTTAATGAAATTTGCATTATATATATATATCTTCTTGTCACGCTGCCTGCACATATTTCCATATTCTCTCCCGCCATCCGTCTCTATCATCCATCGCTTCCGGCAAGTCTTCCAGGCTACATCCTGTGTCCGTACTGAGCTGTGGAATTAATTTATGGCTAGTCGCCCAACAATTGCTCGTCGGCGTGTTGGGGTCCGTTGGAGAACGTCACTTCGGAGTTTGTCCTTGCTCCTCCAGCAGTATCTCACATGTCTTGTTCGTCTAGTTTGGTTGGTCTTCGAGATGGGTGGTAGGTTACCGTACAGCTGCTGTACTGTAGGATGTTGCTGCCAGGATTTTTTTGGTGTAGCCCGTAGGGTATTTGTGCAATTGCCACCCATCTTTTTCTCATGCGCTTTTCAGCGTCCAAGTGGTGCATCCATACAGTAATATGGACACGATCGCTGCTTGGAAAAAATGAATTTTCTTTTATCGGATACGTCTGATTACCATATGACGGATAGCCTATCGGTAGCTGTCCATGGTTTTGCTAGTCGCGTACTGATGTCATTTTCGGTAGATGAGATGCTGCTTCCGAGGTAGGTTAACTTGTCCACTAATTTCAGAGAGCCACCATTTGGTGTAGAGATATCGCCACTTTGATTAAAGCATATGTATTCTGTTTTGTCTGTGTTCACATGGAGGCCTCTGCCGGCTGCTGCTCGCTCCACTCTATGCACTAGGGATTCGGCCTGGGTTGGTTTATTTGCCAGAAGCGCTTTGTCATCAGCGTAGTCTGCACCCGTAATAGATCGTGCGGGGTACCGTTTGCTTTTTGCCTTTTCTAGTGTATAGCCATTTTCTTTCATTAAATCTATCGATGTCTGAAATACGTAGTCTCGGCAGATTATGAACTGGTATGGTGTTAATGTTTCCCCTTGCAGCACACCCGCGACAATGTCAAAGAAGTCAATGTCTCCATTTGGTGATCGTACTTTTAATGTCGTGTTTTTATAGTGCATTATTATGGATGCTACGGTCTCCCTGAGTAGACCGTAGGCTCGAAATATTTGTTCCATCTTTCCTTTGAGCATGGAGTCAAATGCCATGAAGAAATCGACGAATAGGAGTGTAACCTCGAGATTTTTAGTAGGAACACATTAAAAATTCGGCGAATAGTCAGAATCTTTTTTCTGTTGTGATCGATTTCTATGAAAGCCATGTTTGTTTTTCCTAAGAATATTTTCAATTTCAGGTTTAATGTGGTTGTGTAACAGAGCATTGTAAATCTTGGATGTAAGGGTTAACACGCAGACTTTGCTTTTAAAAGGTTCTTCATGTGTTAAAAACTGAAGATTAAAGAAAATTAATCTATTTAGTCATATTTTCTGATTTTGAATGCTCATCTTTTGGAATATATTTCAACTGGATTAAATAGATAAATGAAGAAAAATAGTTTCTTTCTATCCAAAAATCTTATTCAGAATCGATCAAGGAGATTGAAAAAGTAAGCACACATTACTATTTGAAAGGTTTGGAAAACTTGTACATCAATCCGTACTGTCACCTTCTTGAAAACTTTAACGGCCCCGGCAATCTAGCCAACGGGAAACAGTTTCATTTAGCACTGATTCTCTAAAGGCTTAAGGGAGTCTATATCGAAGGATAAAATTTAATCTTGCAATCAAATATATTTTCGATAGAAATTTATTCATTAAATAGTGAAATGAATAAAACATAGAAAGGATAAAATTATAGATATTCAATGTTTGTTTTTTTCATTAAATATTTTTAAATAATGGCATCATAGTGTTTGTATGTTAAAATTACATCATAGAGAAAGCAATATGGCTGTGGAGTCATGAAGTAATCTTTTGTAAGCTTATGTCGTCAACCAATTATAACTGAGTTGTGAGTTCAATACGCTGTACTTCATAGACTTCATAGACTGTACTCGTAGACTTGTGCCCACAATCCACCCAACTTTTTTTTGTTTTTTACAAATTGACAGTCAAGTCACGCTAAAAGTGTTATATATTGACTCTCGACCGAGCCTTCAATCAAGAGATGCACCTGTGTGAATAAGCAGAAGAACAGCGGAAGCAGGTGAACGTGATACAATAATATTACCAGGTGCCCGGGGCGGTTCAAGTTAGTTGGAGAAAAGATGCCGAAGTGAGAGCCAGCGGCAGACTGAGGGCTTTGGACCCTCAGTGACCCACGGTTGAGCAACCCCAGGTAAGATGAGGAAGAAGTACTGCTATGGGTGAGGAAGAACTTGGGTCAATATAGCAGTCAGTCCCTGTCTCCAACTCATCTCTCACACACAACCAACATCACCCTTTCAAGAATAACGAGTGAGAGATTATATTTTTTTATAAGGAAGTGTTTTCGTTCGTTCATTGAAGTTCGTATATTATGTTTGATTATGTTTCTGCTTATATTTGTGTTACGGGTATACAACAAAAGCACCGGCAAGTTCTATATATTAGTGATCATAAAGAATTCAAATATACTGCTAATAAGTATTTGAACGAGCCGGAAGATTGCTTTTTATTACCATGTAGGACCCAACATGGTGTCCTTACTAATTACCGTGTCACGGAGAAAGTTAAATTGATTTAAATTATAACCAAAACGGAAAATCATGGATCTTCAATGGCTCAAAGATCCTTGGATGCATTATATATTTGAAGGCCGAAGAACGAATCTGTCAATAATTTGTGGGTTAATCATTGTTTTCTCTTTTTAACACTCATGTGTAAAACGAGCACATATTCTTTTCCTTTTTAGTTAAGTGAATGATACTATAATGCGATTTCAAAATAGACGTCATCCCAATGAGATATAATCTTATAAATGAACGTATAATCATATTTCCTTGTAATTTATATCCTTCGTTCATCTCAACAACGGTATCTGCTCGAATAAAAATACCATAATGAGGAACAAATAAAAGATGAAGGCAGTCTCTTAATAAACGCACGCTGACATATTTCTTTAGCACGCATGCGCGCACCTACACGAACGAACGTTCGCCTCAAGATGCACTTACACTCCGATCACGACCAGTAACGATCGCATATAAATACACAGACACGAATTTAATAACGCAATCAACGTAGATGAAAATGAAGAAAAAAAAAAAAGGAACAAAAGATAGAAAGAAAAAAAATTCAAATGAAATTAGATAAAAATCAATACAAGAAATATTTGCTATAAAAATCCATAGTGTCTAAAACTGCTGATATCAGAAGACATAATTGGGTGATGAACTGGCTTGGAAAGCATCGGATTGCAAAGGAATAAAAAAAAAAGTTTTCTTTTTTTGCTTGGCGAACCCAATTATAATAATTGAAACGTTTTGCAAACATCAAAACATTTGAGGGTGAAAAAGCAGTGTGCATTAGAAAAAAATATCAAAAATAAAAAAAAGCAAAACAAAGATTAAAACTTTAGTCAAACTTTTTAAATATTGGTAATTTTTTTCATAATTTAGAAAAAAAAATCTATAATTTTTTTTTTTTTCAAATCATTGCTTAAAAAAGAGGGAATAAAACTGTCCTTAATTCTATTTCAATTATTTTTTCAGAAAATTTGAATCACATTCCTTACAGACGGGGCTCAGGAAGAAGATTGCAGAAGGAACCGATCGTAACATTGTCATTAACATACACACAAAGTAACGATTGCAATTTCCTTTAAAAAAATGGTAGATGAATCTGATATATATATTTTGGTTGGGCGCTGAACCGTATGCAGTAGTTGACAAACGATATTATTTCTACAGTGCCGAGAGATCCATCATCACAAGAAGCTCAAAATCTGTGGCTATGTGTCATGCAACAGAAAGCTTTGTATATATATATATATATGTATATATAAGGATTCATCGTCACAATTTGTTCCAAAACTGTAGTCCTATGCCCCGCTTTGGAAAGATTAGTGTGTGTGTGTGTGTGTGTGTGTGTGTGTGTGTGTGTGTGTGTGTGTGTGTGTGTGTAAAAGGTTAAAAAACGCATATATTAGCAAGATTTTATAAAAGAAAGAAATGCTCTAACTTATAGAATAAAGAAATGGCAATTAGGACCATTCCCTCTTTTCTAAATAGAAACATTTATATCATCAAGAAGCGGTGCTACAACGAGAAGTCAAGCTGCTTAAGTATATATATATATATATATATATATATACATGAACAAAATGGATTGGACAAAAGGAAATATTTCTTTTGTATTATTCATGATTTGATTGTTCTCGACTAGATTTGATCTTAGGTCATCGACAGGAGAAAAGTCTTTGGAAAGAAAAAAAAAATTTTCGGAAGTTTTTAAATGATATGCCATTGGAGAAGCAGTAGAAAAGGCCTAGTGACATATGTTATCTATTCGTTGAATGAAACTTATTTTCTAGTATCCAAGTTTCTTCAGCAGACCTTTATATAATCTCAGCAATCTCAGACACCTGACACTGAGTTCTTCCTTTGAGAAGTATATGTTAACCATGGGCGGGCTAGATTTCAAATTAGCCGTATCTGCTTTTGTCAGGCATTTATATATATCTTGTTTTTATGACGTTCGACAAAATGTGTGCTTTCTTTCATTTTTTTTAAAGACACGGTCTGTAATCAATACTGACCTTTAATTAGAATTTTCTCAATGTTAATTTCAGTTGCTTTTAACCGTAATTAATTAGGTTCCTAGTCTACAATAAAAAGCAGCTGAAATTAGGATGAAAGACACATTAATCAATAGCTGATAATGATTGACAATACTTAATCTAATAAAGATTCAAGATTAAAATTACTACTTTATTTAATATCGAGACGAGTCATTATCACTCAAAAAGGTTTCTCGGACTTCTGATATCATTATTCAAAATTGTTTTTGTTGTTATCACAGCGTTATTATTTGTTGTTACTTCTTCGCAAAAAAAAATCTTTAGCTTTTCTAGAGTGTGGAAACCTCGTCGAAAGAAAGGCCGATTTTTAGGTAGTATCCACTAATTCCTATACAAGTGTTGTTCGTAGTATGTTTATCGTCCCAATATATTGATTCGGTCACCTGAGTTCAAAATCTTAAGGAAGTTGTCTATGTTTCATATAGCGCTATTGCCCTTAGGAACGATATCAATACAACCATTTTCCATCCAGCTATCGGTAAACAGTAGGGCAGACTGGAATCTTTAAGCTTGATATGATAACCAGCCGAGATGAAAGAAATCTTAATTCAGACCTGTTAAACTACAATTAAAGTTTGTGTCTAATCTTGCTTCTGGGGTCGGGGTGGAATAAATACTACGTGTAAAATATGAAGTTGCCAGTTTAAACCAGGATCACTTAAAAACGGAACAGTTTTTTAAGATAATGTCCTGCAGGTCCTATAAAATATAAACATTCTGGTTGAAGCCACATAAATAGAAGGCACCTTTTTTAAAGGTAGTGTTCATGAATTCCTAACGGTAAGTCCTTGCGGAGTTGTGGCTAACTTGCTGGACTGGGTCATCGTAGTAAGTGAGTTCGAACCCTAGTCGCTGAAACCATGCCGAAAAAGGAGGCCTTTTATAAGGAAGTGTCCATTAAATACAACATCTTAGAAAGATAGCAGATATATTCGGTGATATATCTACTAAACCTGGAAAGATATATATTCTAATGTTTCTATATTGCGATATAACTTCTCTACAATTGCTCTGTTTTTTGTGTTTTTTGTGTTTTTTTTTTGCTTGGTTAAGAAGATCCTTTTGTATTCGAATCCTCTCTTGTACAAATTACCGGTAGCTTCAGGTCCATTGCTTCTTTAAACATTTCACTCTTCAAAAATGTCTCCTTTTTATGTCTTAGATCTTTATATCTAAAATAAACAGTCAAGGATAAATAAAAAATATCTTTACCGAACTGTTACGGGTAGCAATAAAACAACATAAATGTCAGATCAATAGTCTTTCAAATTACTCTACTTATTCTTAATTGAATGATTCCTATTCCAGGATTAATTTGCTTTGGCTTGGTTTTATGACATATCAACCATTGTAGGTTATTTAACGCCCATTCCTCTCTCTCTATATATATATGTGTGTGTGTGTTGTATAGTGGTTCGTACTACGTGACTTCCGGTATCGCGTAAGTATAAAAGACGCCGTGTCTCTCAAGCACGGGGGAGCAGAAGCAGAAAGAGAAGCCAATAGATAGTTCTGAAAGGACGTCGGTCAGTAGAAAGAACAACTTTGGACGTAACACCAACAGCGCGAGACTTATAATACTAGTCAGACTGTACCACTTGAATTGATAAATAATTAACTTTGTTTCACTGTGTATCTTTTCCTTACCACGATACAACAATTTGTTAACATATTTTGTAGATAACATTTTAAAACTAGCCTGACCTCTTTTTTTGCACACAGTTAAATAGTTTCACGTATTACTATATAACAGTCATAATTTAGCTCCAGTCATTTGTTTGCACACATAGTTGGTTCTATTTGACTCATAGATAGGACCTTATCTGGTGAAACCCTTCCTGGTCAGAGTGGGCCCGGTAACAATGGCAATGCAAGTGTACTCAACATTCTCCAAAGCTCCAAGACTGAAGTCTCATCATCAGATGTTTTAATGTCATATACAGGACACTCGTTGGGTGTGGGGGGTCCTACCCCATCTGCAGAGATGCAATCGGTGTATTCTATAGTCCCTGCTGACTAGACTGATAATTAATTTATTAAAACTTCAGTTTCAGTTGTGATGATTTTGCCTTACGGTCAGCGGGGTTTAAAATATACTGACAGTATACCTACAGAAGGGTAATTCCACCCCCCCATTACAGAAAGGAGTGTCCTGACTCTAAACTGTATCTGATGGTGACGCTCCAGTAATGCTGGAGCTTTGGGGAATGCTGAGTACCCCTTTATTGCCATCACTCCCTCGTCCACTCTGGCCCGGAGTGGTAGCACCTAATAGGGTCCTATCTATGGGTCAAATAGAACTAAACTGTCTACTTATGCTAAACTGGATTGGTTGAGACAGGAGTGTTTTGAAATTTAAACTGCGTACGAATGCTAAACTGAATTGTTTGAGATGGAACTGTTTTTGTATGCTAAGCTAAATTGATTAAATAGAGCTGTTTTGATATTTAACTAAGTGTAAAAAACTATACTTATACTAAACTGAATTGTTTGAAATAGAACTGTTTATGTATATAAAAATGAATTTTGAATTAAATAACCTACAATGGTTGATATGCCATAAAACCAAACCAAACCAATCAATAGGCCAAATATATTTGCTTGAAAATTATTCGTATCCTATGAAAATATTCGTATCATGTGAAAATTATTCGTATCCTGTGAAAAATATTCGTATCCTATGAAAATTATTTGTATCCTATGAAATTATTCATATCCTGTGAAAATTATTCATATCCTATGAAATTATTCGTATCCTATTGGACTGTGTGAAAAAAACGTTGAAGAAACAATACACAACAAAAAATTTAAACATACACGTACAGTGAAAGTGATTCAGCATAAAATAACGCTGGATGGGTTGAAATGCCGTTATAATCTATTATTCAAAACCTAGTATTGAGGTATCTTGAAGCGGATTCGTGTTATATTCGTATCGGGTCAAGTTATGTATGTCTCATTTATCTTTTGAATAAATAATTTGTATTGATAAAAATTGTTAATGGAGTGAACAGTGTATTTTATTGCTGTCTTTTTTATAGTTTACTTTTAAAATTACGATTTCATGTTAGTTAAGGTTTCGAGAAATTAGACTTAAAAGCAATAAGAAAAAAGCAGTTGATTTGGAATAAATAGAACGAGGAAATGCATTCTTTAAAATGATATTTCAAATAGCGATTGACATTTGCCTCATAGAAAATGCAGTCGTAAGAAACAGACGTTCTACAGTATAAAAGGCTTATTAACTTGGCACTAATGGCGTCATTGAAACAGCCTCATCATATGTTTACCACTTAATTCTGATCGATGTAACCCAAGTTCGCCAATCAAATTTTCTTTTTACCAAACATCGAGCTTTCAGGTTTACAGTCCTTGTCAAATTTCGAGTAGCACTTTCTTATTTTTTTTTCTTTTTCTCTAGAACCGGTTCCGAAAATTACTAGCTTTATTCAAAGTCTCCGAGAAGTACTTATACAAGCGATTAGGCAAGCTAGAGGTAGTCAATGTAAAGACAAATGAATGATAGGAAGATACGTGAACTTTGATAGGAATGAACTGGCAGAGATAGATAGAAACAAACCTAGATTGATAGTTATGTAAAAACAGGTTAATACAGAAATAGATACGATCAGGTTGACACAGATTGATAGTAACCAACGCACACACACATGCGAGAGAGAAAGGGAGGGGGATATGAACATACCGGGATAGACTGATAAATATATATATATATATATATATATATATATATATATATATATATATAAATATATATAGTGAGATAAAGACAGAGAAATATAGTTCGATATAAATATATGAACACTCACACACTCATATATGTAGAAAGATATAAACATTGATAAATGTGAATACAGAGATATGAGCACACACACACACACACACACACATATATATATATATATATATATATATATGCCAGGCCATTGGCCTAATGAGTAGAGTGTTCACCAATGGTCCAGAAGGCCGGAGTTAAACTCCAGGTCGAGTCGTGTCAAAGACTCAAAAAATTGTACTTGATGCCGCCTTGCTTAACACTCAGCATTATAAGGTAAGGATCAAGGGCAAAATTGAGCAATCCAGGGAATGGGGTAACGCCCTCCCTTACTCTTTGGTGTAGTAGCTATTGAAAGGGGAGCCTTCGGGTTACTTTCGACAAAGGTCGTTATCTTTACTATATATATATATATATATATATATACATAGGATCGAGGTGTGATAGTTTCCTTCGTAAGAAATAGACACAATAAGAAAAGTTAAAATCCTAGACGAGTCTGTTTCATTTTCATAGTGCTAATAACCTTGTGAGAGATATGAATCCAACTATTTTCCCTCCAGCTATGCCTAAATAGTTGGGCAGACTGAGTTCTTTAACTATCGTATGGTCGGAGAAAGTAATCTCTGAAACTTGTTAAACTATTAAAACTGACCTTGCTTCGTATCCTTTTTGTGCGGAGGGTTCGGATCGATAGTAAGTAAAGTCTCTTGTATGACTCGACTTGGGATTGAAGCCCGGCCTTCCGGACTATTGGCGAATACTCTACTTATTAGATCAATGGCCTGGCATATATATATATATATATATATATATATATATATATATATATATATATATATATGTGCCCATATCTCTGTATTCACATTTATTATAACCCAGGTTACTTGGACTTGTGACGAACACTCTAACCATCATGACCATGTCTGGCATTTGGTTTGTTGGTTATATGGTTATTTGAGTTTTATGGCATAACAATCTTCGTAGGTTATCTAACGCCAAATTCTGTTATGTGAATATACATTCGGCCTAAGATTTCTAAACGAGTTCTTAGTAGGTAAAATTTTTGATCAGCACGACCGGTATTTGGATAGATACTTATATATATATATATATATATATATATATATACAACACGTCGATAGATAATCTGCAATATGGAGAGTAATGGTAATGTATGGTCTTATAATTATTGCAGAAGCTCAGTAGTTGAGATTTGTTTGTATTTGTTCTGGACTGATCTGCTCCAGACAAAATTAGAGATTATACGCCAAGTGGGTCAAAATGACACATCGTATTGACGCTTTTTCCGTTAAAGTTGATTTCTCTCCGCCCAAATTTTATTTCTTCTTCCGTTTCCCCCCTCTTTCTTTCCATTGCCCTGTTACTAAGTCAGTCAAAGCTGAATTTTAAGAATCTTTACATCCTCCCAATTTAGAAGCCTCATTTTTCCTTAAAGCCTTCAAACACCGCGTCACCAGTTTTTGTTTTTTTCGGTATTTTCTTGGTATTCCATTATGTCATTTTGAAAATCGCCTATTTAAAAAAAAAATAACTTGATATTCACTTGTTTGCTATTCCGTTATATTTTCTGTTGTATTTCAACACGAAATATGATTGAAAATCACATATTTGATGGCTGTTAAAGAATAACCATTAGCAGATATAAATCTAAATTTGAACAGAGACAGAACGTCAAATTTATGGTCCGGGAGACCTGGGTTCAATCCCAGGTCGTGTTATACCAAAGACTTTTAAAATGGTATTTGATACCTCCTTGATTAACACTCAGCAATATAAGGTACGTATCAAGGGTAAAGTGGAGCAATCCAGGGAAAGGAGTAGCGCCCTCCCCAACAGTAGTAGCTTTTAAAAAGGGAGCTTTCTGGTCGCCCTCGACTACGGTCGCCAACTTTTATATCTAGGGTGGGCCAAAAGTTGGGTTTGGTTAGATTTATTTGTTTAATGGCATGTCTACTTTTAATTTTATGCCAAAAATATACATGTTGAAATGCAGCAATCGTACTATTTAAGTTATAGCTGGCGTGGGGGGATAAAAGGGTTCTTTATCTCTCCCAAGAGTTTTAGTTTGAAAGTGAACGTAATAGCGTGACTGGAGATTGAACTCGTTTACACGATGTCACAGACCAACACGTAAGCCACTACGACACGATGTCTCGGCTTTCCAAAAGTAGGTATACTGTAGTTTAATTTTTTTTTAATTCAAATATATTGCGCGATGTGATAGTGCCACAAACCAGAAGCAGAGTTAACTTAGCCGAACATTTCTTCCAACAAGATGGAACACTTTCTGATTATACTTTGGCAGAAAAGGACTATCTTGATAGAACCTTTCCACAGCATTGATTTGAATTACATGACAGCATTGAATGGTCTCCACGTTCATCCGACCAAACACTAATGGACTTTTTTTTTTGTGGAGTGAGGCGTAGGTTTATGATAAAAAGCCCCACACGGTGGACAAACTATAAGAGTCAAACACAGAAGCATGTATCAACGTTCATGCAGATCAGAATTTGCGTAGTACTGTGTGTCACAGTGTTCTGGAGAGATTAAAAAAATGTGGCAACGTCCATGGACGCCAGTTCGAACACTTGTAATTAAACCTTTTAAAAGAAATATAAATATTTTAACAATGTAATTAAGCACACACACACACACACACACACACACACACACACACACACACACACACACACACACACACACACACACAAAACCCCAAACAAACAACCCCCCCCACAAAAAAAAAACAAGAACAAAAAAAACTATAACACTATCTACCAACTTTTAGCCTATCAAATATACATGTCCGCTAAATAATTTATGGAACTTCCGCTGGTTTAGTTAATATATATAAATGTTGTCAATTAGTCCAGAAAAAAAAATACAAAAATAGACTTTCCTGATTAGGATCGACAGTTGTCTGAGAATTGTGCAAAACATGTGAATTCGACTATAAAACTAAATGGTATAAGCAAAAACTAGAGAAAAAATAAACAATTCCAAAAATATTTTTTAAAAGAATGAATACCTAAGCCAGATTTTTTTTCGGTTAAGAGGTCCTTTCTTCACCCCTAGTGTATATAAGAAAAGTACTTCTGATTAGTTTTAGTTTGGTTTGGTTTTATGGCATGTCAATTATCGTTGGTTATTTATTGCCAAATCCTGTTTTACATATATATTAGAGATATGGTTGGTAAACACATTTTGTAGATACACGAAGATAAATGATCAAACAGTTCTATTTTAACAATTCAATTAGCATAAGACCACAAAGTTAAATGGTTCAAAACATAGCTAAATATCACAAACAGTTCAATTAAACCTCAGTCATATGTTTACGCACAGCTAAATGATCAAACAGTTCTATTTATAACAATTCAATTTATCATAAGTCATTTGTTTGCGTATAGTTTTACTTTCAAACAATTCTATTTGACCGATAGACAAGAGCCAATTACGTGCGACTACTCAGGTTCAGAGTCGACCTGAAAGTGATAGCAATGAAGGGATACTCCATTTTCCCCAAAGCTCCAGCATTACTGGAGCTGCATCATCAGATGGTTTTGCGCCATATCCAAGACACACATGGGGTGGGGGGCTTACCCCTTTGCAGAAATGCCCTCAGTCGACGACCCCAGCTGACGAAGCCCAAATATTTCTGAGTATGTATGTTTGAATAAATAGGCCCACTTGAACGAATCCTGGTTGAAGAATCCTACAAGACAGCAGCTGTACGGCCACTTACCTCCCATCGCACAGACCGTCAAAGTAAGATGATCAAGACACGCTGGGTACTGCCGGTGAAATAAGGATGAAGCGACGTTCTCTGATGTACATCTACATGTGGATACGCCAGTATGTGCCGACCAGCAACGAACGGGTAGGGAATCAGGGAACCCTGTATTATCTGCACGATATGATGTTGAAGATGATATTTGAATGTCATAATGTTCTAATATCAAAATTGGTACGTTAATATCATGCCTATGGAATTGCATTTTTTAATGAATTATATACTATACACTATGAAACTAGTAGACAAATTCACCTACGTAGGAAGCAGTGTCTCATCAACCGAGACAGACATCAACACGTGACTAGCAAAGGCATGTATAGCTATCGATTGGCTATCGGTCATATGGAAGTCAGACCTGACCGAGAAAATGAAACTCAGTTTCTTCCCAGCAGCGGTCGTGTCAATACTGCTGTATGGATGCAGTACATGAACGCTGACTAAACGTATGGAGAAAAGCTTGACGGCAACTAACCAAGAATACTACGAGCAATATTGAACAAGTCCTGGAGGTAGTACCCCACAAAGCAGCAGTTGTAAGGCCACCTACCACTCATCACGAAAACTATCTAAGTTAGACGGACCAGACGAACTCATAAGTGATATACTCCTGTGGACCCCTTCACATGGACGAGCAAAGGTAGGATGACCTGCAAGAACCTATATACAGCAGATCTGTGCTGATACGGGTTGGATCCATGAAGACCCGCCGGAAGCAATGGACGATAGAGAAGAGTGACAAGAAAGGGTCAGGGATATCCGTGTTGATGGCGTGAAATGATGATGATGATGATGATATATTATACAATAACAAAGGGAGATTTAGGTAAACCTTACTTCTATTATCAAACTTTATGAAAGTTATTTACTTAGCTTTGGTTAGTTGTGTCGTAAAGTCAGTTTTATGGGGAACCCAGTGAGACTCGAACTCATTTACCGGTCTAGCTTGTTCAGGATCACACTACCCATGGCGTCCATCAAAGTTTATGAAGATGCTGATGACATGATAGCGAGATGGTTCGGCTCGGTAATATATTTTTTTTGCTTATCAATACTCGTATGTTATTCAATGCCAAATCTTCTTTATACATATGATTTGTAAACTCATAGTTTGTTGATAACATTTTTAAATGTACAAGTATTTATTTGTTTGCACATAGTTAATTAGCTAAGCATATGATTTGTAAGTCAATAGTTTGTTGGTAAATATAACTTTAAATGAGAAAATAGTAATACTTGTATGCAAAGAAATTAACTGTAATTTCTTTGCACACAAGTATTGCTATTTTTTGCACACAGTTAAATGATTCCAAGTATTCAAATACGAATACTACTGTATAGTATTAGTCAGTTAATTACATTCACTTAACTGATTTCAAATATTGCAAATCTATAGTTTTATTTGTACCCAGTTAAATTGTTTGAAGCAACGCTAACAATTCAATCTACGCACAATTAAAGAATTTCAAGTATTACTAAACAACTCATATAACACTATTCAACATTACTCATTCGTTAGCACTTAGTTGAATTGTTCCAAGTATTGCTATGTATCACTAGCATCTATATTAGACATCAGTCATTTGTTTCCACACAGTTTAAATGTCTAACAGTTCTACTTGACTCATAGATAGAATCCTATCTGGTATTACCCCTCCAGATTAGAGTTGAATAAGGAACAATAGCAATAAAGTGTTACTCCATATTCCCCAAAGCTCCAAGCCAAGAGCTTCCCCATCAGAATGTTTCGTATCATGCCAGGGGCAACAGATTTTTCTGTGGGGTATCTTACTCCTTTGTTGAGATGCAGTCGGCGTATTCTACAGCCTGAGCCACCTAGGATGATGATAGAGACGCAGAAAATAAAATCGACGAATCAAGTTCAAATCACAGTCAAGGCTGCTTGCGTTAATTTCTCAATAATGCTCTCTGGAAAGGCATGAACCGATCACTTCACTCCTTATCGAATTACTAGTAAATAAGCAGGGTGGATTGGACTCTAATTTTTTGTAGGGGTGACCAATATAGGAAAAGGAAAATCCTGCATTACAGATTGGAAGCTGATCTGTTGCCTCGTGAGTTCGTCAGAGGTGCATCTGCAAGAAAACTTTGACTAATGATAGGAGCCCGGTGAGACGCTGATGCCAATTGTGCAGCAGTTGGTCATTTTGGGTTTTCCGTGCAACTGGAATTCAACGATGCAATTCGGGACAGTAACTGATGATGATGGTCTGCATAACCCTTCCATCACTCTAATTCTGTTCTTTCGTGCAGGTTTTCCCATTTCCCGGGAAGAACTGGTGACGTCATTGTCGATTTCGATCAATTACCTTGACATGACGTGATTTTAAAGCTTTATTCCCTGAAAGATCTTCGTGTTGGGATAATATGAACAACTGCTGAACGTCTTCGGTGAACTTTAAGAACACTTGGCATTCAAAACGATGGCAGATATGTTGAAATTTGACAATCTTATAATTGAATCTCTGAAAAGTTGGATAAAACTGCGTTCATTCGTACCTGGTCTAATATTTATAGTCCATATGATTTAGTTGGTTTGGTTTTATGACATATCAACCATTGTAAGTTATTTAATGCCAAATCCATTTTTATACTAATAAAGTTCTATTTCAAACAATTCAGTTTAACATAAATACGCATTTTTAATGGAAAGACAGTTCTATTTCAAACAATTCAGTTTAACATAATAACTCAGTTTAATTCTTTTTGACACATAGGTAGGACGCGATCCCGTGCTACGACTCTGGGCCAGAGGTGACCTGGGAGAGATGGCAATAATGGGGTACTTCCTATTTTTCAAAGCTCCAGCATGACTGGATCTTTACTTCATATTGTTTAGTATCATATCTAGGACTCTCGTTGGGGGAGTCCTACCTCTCTATAGAGAAGCAGTCGGTGTATTCTACAGCCGAAGTCGACTGGGCCAATAGTTTATATGAGGACGAAGTAAGTCATACACAATTAAGTCATTGAGATACAAATGCACACACTGATACATATTGATACACACGCATATATATATATATACATATATATATATATATATATATATATATATATATATATATATATACGTTTAAACTAAATAACAATCAGCGAAACTAAACAATACACTTAAACCGAAAAGTAGCCCAAATTATCAAACATTCTCTGAAGATACCAAAAAGGTTGAAAAACATGTCTGAAAGAACCAACTAAACAAGTAAAAATGTAAATCTCTTTGTGGACCAAGTCACTTTGAAAAAGAAAAAAAAAGATTGAGAGAGAGAGAAAGAGATAGATAGATAGATATGTTGAAATGATCGTTTGTAATGAATCTCTCAGTATGATGGAAATATGTGGAAAGTTGGGTAAATCAAACACTTAACTCAAATTTATATATGTGAAATTTTGTTCGGCTTTATTTCATCTCAAACCTTTTCAGACTGTGACCATTTTCTGAGTTTTTCTATTTAAAACCATGTGAGGAGAAAAGATAAGATAGCGGATGGGGTATAGTTGTAGCAGGAAAACTGGGAGGGATTTAAAGTCAAATATATCAGGTTTCAGTAAACATTTTTTCATTCTGTGCCACCATACTTTTGAGAATCATTTTCTTTTCCTTATCACTTTAGCTTTCAGCCATTCCTCACTCCAATTACAAACTAGACAACAAAATATAAACAATATTCTGTGACATCACATCATAGTCAATATATTTCCATGAAACAAGAGATGCCGAAACTCCTTTTGCTTAAACCCTTTCCTGATTTTTTCTTATCATCTCCACTTTCAAAACAAAAAATCTTTACTGAAACCTGATACATTTGACTTTAAATCCCGCCAAGCTTTCCTGATACAACTATACCTTCTCTGCCATCTTATCATTTGACCTCACGTGGTTTTAAATAGAAAAACTCAGAAAACTTCTGAAGAAGTTCGAGATGGAAAAAAAGCCGAACGAAATAACACACATCTTAATTTGAGTTGTGTTTGATTTACCCAACTCTTCAAATATTCTCATCACACACACACACACACACACACACACACACACACACACACACACACACACACACATATATATATATATATATATATATATATATATCATTTGATGGACGTTAAATTTTTTATGTGAAATATACATGTACCAGATAACACATCTCACATCTATTGCATAGCCCTGAAGATATTAAAAAAAAACGAAACATTAGCATATATATGATGTAAATTCTCTTTCTCTGTCTCTTTCTCTCTCTCTCTCTCTCTCTCTCTATATATATATATATATATATACATGTAGGTGTAAGTAATGAGGTTGACTGAATTCTCTTGTCTTGATAGGTCATTGGGTCTTTGATAAGGAACATTTTGAATTCAAAACTTTATCATTACGTCACAGCCCCACGTAGCAGCGTTACAACTATTTTGCTTTTGTTTAGAGTGATTGAATATTGTGGATTTCGGTTGTATATAATACTAAGTAATAGCCATTTTTTTTGCATAATATTCAATTTGGAATAAAATAATTCTGCTATCTTTGTTTTTGAAGAAAATTATCTTTTTATTTCATAAAAAAATAATTGGGAGTTGTGTACTTATATATGGGAAATAGTGTATAAATGAGTAAATTAGTGTAAAATAACAAGAGATACAATGGACAGTCAGGTTTATATTTGCCCTTCCACTACTGACAGGATGTGGCACAAGGTCAATTTTTAAGCGCAGTACAATTGGTTTAAATTCAAAGTTCTCATTCTCCAAGACTAGTTTCAGTACCAACGCTAAAGAGCCTAGTCAACCCGACTATTTACCCATCAATGGAGGGAGGGAGGGATCAAGGGAAACGACTGTTTCATATCTTTCCCCTACGATACCCACAACACCACGAGCGCTTCCATGAGACATTAATGCCGTTTTTTAAGTAAAAAGTATTTATACCATGTGTCCTGAAATGATATTCAAACAGTTCTCGAAAAGCCACTCGCCGATTGGTTATCCACTATGCCTCTCGCAACTTAACCGATATAATACACAGATAAATACATAACAGTAAGTAACTTAGGAGTAAGAAGTACGAGCATTGACCATCTTCCGGCATTGATTCCGAACTCTTAATCGTATCGCAAATTTTCCATCAATTGATTAAAAATTAATACTTCTCCTTCCCTGTTATCGCTTATTTGGGACTACACAACTTCTCTCATATTTATCTCAGGCCTATCGCTGACACGTCTATAAGAGTCTCACTTCTAAGATGTCTTTATCTTAAGTCGCGATAATAGCACCAATACTGGGAGTGTTACATTTTACTTTTTGCCTATTTTCTTTTATTTACTTTAAAAGCATTACCGATTTAATTATCCCAAGCAAATAGCTTAATTATGGTCACACAAATCCAAATTCTTATCTTTTTGTTGCAGGCGACACAAAATGATCACAATCGCCTTCGTCAACGAACAAAGATGAGTTATCGTTGTCGGAAAGTGAAGTCTTATCGTGAGAAATGCGAACTTTCCTGCAAGCCTCGATCTGCACTTTTTCTTCTACCACTCTCTCTCTCTCTCTCTCTCTCTCTCTCTCTCTCTCTCTCACTAACTCTCACCCCACCTTTCTCTCTTTCTTTCAAGTAGTCTATATAATCTGATTAACGGAGACAAATCAAACTTTATTTACTTTTGTACTTATCTAACTTTCTCATTACACAACAATTTTCTTTCTTAGTTGGTCTCAGTTATTTGGTCATTAGTTAGTTTTAATTCATCTACTAAAATTTCTTTTATCTCCCAGGACAATAAACGCCTTGTTGTTTGGGGCTTATAATACGCTAACTGTATCCCAGAGCAGAAAAGTAAGACATCCCCCCAAAAAGAGGGCATTCTGAATAGAACATTAAACACTATCTGATGATAAGTTTCCACTTCTAGACATCAAGGATTTATCTAATAATCCTTTATTGTCTTTACTCCCAGGTCCAAAGTGTGAGTACCTGATAGGGTACCATGTCTGATAGCATATCAGCTTTCGAGGTTTATTAAATGCCTAAGCAAGCCTTATAAAAGAACAGTGGTGGTACTATTTAACGCACACCTTGATAGGGATTTGAGGGTTTATGCCTTTCCTAAGGAAATTAGTACTAAAGTAAACGCAATAGCACAATCGAAATTCGAACTGGCTTATTAGCATATCACAGCCCAGTCGGTTAACCATCACGACTCAAGGACTCCTCCCTATTAGATTTTCCTATGTTCAAACCAATCATTCTATGTCTCCAAAGGCAATCAGCCCACTCAGCCGGGTCTATAGTATACACCGACTGCATCTCTCCAAAAGAGTAAGTCCTCCTCGACCCTCCAAGAACCCTGGATATAACACAAAGCTGCATCTGATGGTGAGGTTCTAGTTCTGAAGCTTTCGAGAATGTGGTGTACCCATTCATTGCCATTACAACCAGGTTGTACTTATTAGGGTCCAATATATGGGCCTAAAAGAAATATTTAATTATCTTCTAAACTTGAAACCATTTAACTGTGTGCAAATAAATGGCTGGTGTTAAATTGAATTATTAGTATTACAGGACATGTCCTGGAACCATTTAACTGTATGAAAATAAAAGTATTAGTGTTAGATGGCTATTCTTGAAACAATTTAACTGTGTGCAAACAAATAGCTGTTGTTAAATTAAATTATGAGGATTACATAGTGAAGAATATTGTGGTCTGACACACAAGTAAGCCCAGATACACATTGCAATTACTGGATGAATATATGGGTGAATAGACATCACTCATACAAATGTGTTGGGCATGTCATTCTGGCACCTCAGATACAACCCACCTGCTGCATTAGGTGCTCTCCTATAAAATGCGGTAAGTTTAGCTGGCTTGCTTTTACCATGAAGATTCAAGAAGGCAGCCATGTTAGAAAGTGAGTCATTTGACTTCTACACATGGTATTTCTTGGAGCCATTAAACTGTATGAAAATAAAACTATTAGTGTTAGATAGCTGTTCTTGAAACCATTTAACTGTGTGCAAACAAATGAACTCTGGCTAGTTTTAAAATAATGTCATCAACAAATCCCCTCTCTCTCTCTCTATATATATATATATATATATATATAGGATTTAGTATTAAATAAGACACAAGGGTTGATATGCCATAAAAAACAACAAACCAACCATATGCTATGATAGTACTGGTTTAGCAAAAAAAAAAAGATATTTGTATGTATATATCTAATGGGCAGAGTGGGACACAGGGTCAATATTTAAGTGGAGTAAAACTAGTTTAAATCCAACGTTTTCTTTCTCCTAGACTACTTACCTAACTACGGCTAAAGGACCCACCTGTCTTACTCTTTACTCAGAATTGGCAAGAATGGATTAATGTCTTATACAAGAGTGTTAGCTCAAACTGAGACTCAAACAGTCTCGTCCAGTATTTGAACTACGATCACCATTTTCATTTCTTACAACGATAACGGCTACACCCAGTTTTTTGTAATCACTTTGAAAATCCCCATCCTGGAAAATAAACCCTAGGAAAGCATCTATTGAAGACAATGAATGTAAATAAACAAAAGAAATTTAGACACAGCAAATCATTTTCAACTACTTATGAACATCTAATACAAACTGAACAGAAATCTAAAGAAGGAATTCAAGCTCCCAGAAAATGTACATTAAGTAATTCAGCACAATATCAAACAATTTGGAAGTGTCTGTTGACCGAGAATTAAAAACTCCATTTTCACGACCAAATTTATACGAGAGATGAGAGAGAAATTTTTATGTTAATATCAACTACACAAGGCAGTGGTTATCATCCTGTAGCAAATCCCGCCTTCCAACACCTGAAAGAGAATTTCAAAGACCTGCGGAAAAACATCACAGGAATCATCCACGATGAGTTAACGGATCCTAGAAAAAGCTATCACCACGGGTCATTATTTTTAAACACCCAACCGTATCAAAGGCACATCACACTACAAATGAGCAGTTCTTGTGAATGGAAAGTGTGTCATCTCTCAGCATAACACAAAAAGGCACTATTTAAAAAAAAAAATGGAATCATTCAGCTGCGAATTTTCGTCTCATCCTCTTTCTGATACTTTCCTATTGATTTTCATCGCTAAAATTCTTTAGTTTCAGATTATTAGTAAAGGAAAAGGAAAACGTTAATTAAGATTTCTAATTGATTTTTTCATGAAAAACATAGAATTTTGAGCTACTTTAATAAGCAAAGACAATGATTACGCTGTTAATTAATATACAATCAAACCCTGCTCTGTGATTAACTTAGCCTAAAAGCCTTTACTTAAACTTATTTTTGACATAAACCAGACGTAATGACTTAAAATTAGAAACTAGCGTAAATAACCCGCAAAAGAATATTCAAACAGCTAAACCTAAAAGATAGGTATACATTTAATCGGGCCATTGACCTAATGAGTACAGTGTTCGCCAATGGTTCGGGAGACCAGAGTTAAATCCAAGGTCGAGTCATACCAATGAATCAAAAAATGGTACTTGATGCCGCCTTGCTTAACACTCAGCTTTATAAGGTAAGGATCAAGGGTAAAATGGAGCAATCCAGGGAATAGAGTAGCGTCCTCCCCGACTCATTGGTGTTGTAGTTATTGAAAAAAGAACCTTCAGGTCACCCTTGACTAAAGTTGCCAACTTATATTCTTCATCCGGCCTATTACCTTAGTGGGTAGAGTGTTCGCTAATGGCCTGGGAGACCGAGTTTCAATCCCAGGTCGAGTCATACCAAAGACACAAAAAATGATACCTGGTACAGCCTTGCTTAACATTCAGTATTATAAGGTATTGATCAAGGGTGAAGTGGAACAATCCAAGGAAAAGAGTAGCGCCCTCCCCAGCACCCCAGTGTAGTAGCTATTGAAAAGGGGAGCCTTCGAGTCACCTTTTCGACTACGGTCAGCCAACTATACTTACTGTTTACTTAAATTTTTTTAATCCATATCTCCCAAATCCAATCGACGAAAAATCGAATAATAGACTTTAAGTTGGGCTACATTCATTGTTAAAAACAGTGATGATGTCACTGAATAAAAAAATAACTTAATTACAGTTGAAGCCAGTTTAATTGCTTTTTTAAAAAATGTTTCGTTTCACCAAAATATTCTTTTTTGGCCCTATTTAAAATGATGGCAACCCCACTATGAAAACAGACTGTTTCAGACTTGAAAATCTAATTTTTGGTTGTTGAGAGGTGCAAGCCATATAAAACTTACTAAAGAATGTGTAACCCTTTTGGGGAAAAGTGTTTTAGTCTCCAAAATGTTTACAAACATTGGTCTGCCGCTCCAAGCCCGAATCAATAAGACATTTCATGGAGAGAAAACTCACTGACTCTCTGGTTTTGGTTTCGTTTGGTTTGGTTTCTTTGTTTAATGACATAGGTTATTTCATCCTTTTAAAAGAATAGCAGTAGTGCGACTTGACCAATAGATGGAGAGGATAAGGGGATCATATTTTTCCCAAGGGTATTAGTCCGAAAGTGAACGTGACTGGAGTTCAAATTCACCTACTTCGTGGGCTCAGCTCAACACTAAAGCCATTACATCAAGGAGTCTTCCCTGACTCTCCGTTAAAAAAGTTCAGGGAGCAGCGGTCTGTAAATAAGGTAATCCTCACTTTGTTCTTGGACATAAAGGACCCAATATTTGTCTCTGCCTCCCACCAGACAGGACAACACAAGGTCAATGACCCGAAGGTCGATTATGGCGGGATTAGAGGAAGAGATGGCCGGGCACGAGCCGAGGTTAGAGCCCTGCTTGACTATCTTTGTCATCGATCCACTTAGTGCAATGTGGGCCTGATGAGCCTAGCTGGACATGGACCAAAATCTGATTATTGCTTAAACTGGACTAGGGGGTCCAGTGCTATGCAAGGGTGACCTGAAAGGATTCATCATAACTGATTTGCTTGAAAAAGGTGCAACTGTAAATACAGTACACTGTTTAATTGCCAATATCTTCAGCGATATTTTATCTTATTTATTGAATGACCCTCATAAATTAATTTAAGTTCTTGCTTGTGAACTTTATATCTGATGTTCAAATCCTGGACAAGACTTGTTGCATTTCACATAGCACTAATACCCTTGAGAATTATTCTCCCTCCACCTTGTGTTCTTCAGCTGTCGTGAGGCAACTAGTCTCGGAGAAAGAAAACTCTGAATTCAAACACGTTTAACTCCCCTTAAAAATTGACCTTGTGTCATATCCTGCCCGAGCGGAGGGGTTGGTAAATATGATATCTGATGTTCGATATTCTTTTTAATATTCCATTGGTCATTTTTGATCGCAAATTCCATTGAAATAGACAACATTATGCTTCTTTATAAGGGTACCAATTTTCTGCGGAATCGTTCCAAATGGGTCATTATAACTTTTACGAATAATGTTCGAAGATTTCTGTTGCTCGAATAGACGTCATAAATTTGAAAACAGAAAAAAAATACGGGGAACACATTATTATCAAGAGTTCGGATAGCTGCCAGAATGGAAGACATGTCTGTTTAGCCGAGATATGCACCTGATAACCAGACCGAGATCAACTGATGAAATAGCATGTTGTTGCACTTGGCGTCAAACCAAAAAAGAAATCTGACTACGAAAAGGTACTTTTATTAATTTGAAAAAAAAAAATCAAAGCTCTCTTTTGTCTAGATGACCGATTTTTATGTATTATTGGTCATTTGAGTTAGCCTCTTAAAAATAAAGAATAAAGAAATAAAATCTGAGAGAGAAAGTGGCATTAAAATCGTTATAGAATTTCTGGCTCAAAGAGTTGGGAATCAAAAATTGTTTAGAGAATTCAGTTTAAATTACAGAAGAAAGGAAATGTGATACCTAGTAGATTTAATTTTTTAAGGCTAAAATATAATCCACACATACAACAATTTACCTATTTCCCTCAATTTATTCACATGTGAATTTAGGCAGAAGTCATTAATTAATAAATGTTTGATTAAAAAGCGGAGATAAAGAATTAAAAAATATTTTTGTTAAATTGTTCAAATGAAAACGAATATGTGTATTTACCGTTACGGACGAGATTTGACACAAGGTCAATTTTAAAGCAAAGTACGGCTGGTTAAAATTAAAAGTTCCCTTCTTCTAGACTAGTTACCTTACCAAGGCTAAAAATCCATTCAGCCTTACTCTTTACCAATATCTAGTCGTAAGAGAAATATTATTTCATGCTTTTCCAAAAGGAATTAATTCGAAAGGAAACACGAAAAAAACTTGACAAGCCAAGTTGTTTGGATTTTATGGCATATCAACCTTTGTAGGGTATTTAACGCCAAATCCATTTTTATGCAAATAGTCAAATGTCAAATCTTGTTCTGAGAATGCATGCACATCATTTTCCATAGTGTGTGTGTAGGGGGAAGGAAATTAGTTTTACCAACAAATGATTAAGGCATCTTACCTAAGAAAATTCAGACAAAAAAACTAATATAATATTCTAAAATAGCACCAATGAATTTTGGTTGGTTGGTTGATTAGTTATTTGTATTTTATGGCATATCAACCTTTGTTGGTTATTTAACGCCAAATCCATTTCTATACAAATAATCACTTATATTTCAAACAATTCAGTTTATCATTAGTACTCAGTTTGATTGTTTAAAAACATTTCTACTTCAAGCTATTCAGTTTTGTCAAACAGTTCTAATTCAGCTAATTCGGTTTTGTATATGTAAAGATTTTGTTTACACACAGTTAAATGCCAAAACAGTTCTATATTAAACAATTCAGTCTAGTATAAGAACAGTTTCAATGTCAAAACAGTTCCATTTCAAACAATTCAGTTTAGCATAAGCACGCAATCTGAATATAAGTATAGTTTAATTGCCAAAAACATTTCTCTTTCAAGCTATTCAGTTTAGTCAAACAGTTTGAGTTCAAACAATTCAGTTTAGCATAAGTTTGTAGCTTGTTCTATTTAATCTATAGATAGGGCCCTATCAGGTGTTACCATTCCTGGCCAGAGTGGACCTGGGAGCAATGGCAATGAAGGAGCACTCTGCCCTCGACCAGGATTTAAATTCGGGCCGCTGATTACATTTCCTCCGGGGATGGCCGTTGCGCTAAGTTTTCCTCGTGAGAATGTGAATCAACAGTTATTTTATGTTTTATGCTGCTTACTGGACAGTATTTGAACACTTTTTGATTTATCAAAAATGATTTTAAAACTGTTTATCACACTGTTGTCACGTGGTCTACCACTGAGAGGAGAGAAATAAGAAATTTCCCCTACCCCTCCATGTTTGAATTAACAGGCCGCCAAAGACTGACTGTTAAAGAGTAATAGGGAATGTAGGTCAATTCCTCGCGGCCGAAGTAACAAATCCGGGCCAGAATGAAAGCCAACAGATGTTTGCATTCTGTGACCGGATGGATAAAGAAGGGGATATACTGTATAGAGATAGTAGTCCGAATGAATCGCCTGACAGGGTGAAGGAAGAAGAAAGAGGCTAAATGATTGGCCAGAACCCTGAAGCGGAAGTAGCACCTTTTTCGTCAGCGGAAATAGGGAAAAAAATTTTGTTTTGAGGACAGAGGCCGCCGTGAGAGGACGTGGGATCTGATGCCAAACTCCGGGCGAAGAAGCAGAGCCTTTAAGCCAAGCTATATAAAATCCCGCTAGACCGTAAAAGAGAAAATACTCTCAGAAGGAACCCGTCAAAAAGCGAAGTAAACCTTAAGACTGTTTTCTCCCTCCACCCTTCCTAAGTATTGCAATTACATACTCTACCTCTCTCTCAATCTAAAGAAGGAAGAAAGAAAAGAATAAGGAAGAAAGACATTTGTATTTTGAAATTCTCCGCTGATGATATAGCCGACACGTTAGATATGTGTGTCCACATGTATTAAAAACCTTCTTATATTTTATATCTCTTCTCGTGTTGAAATTTATTCATTGTGTTGTCTGCCTATAAAGTTGTCTTTTGCATGTTCCTTTTCAGCTTCATTCGCCTAAATTTATTCTCGCTAAATGTCCTATTCGCCCTTTAAAAATATAACAAGGGAAATTGGAATTGTCGACTACGACAAATAATAATATTATATCTAAACCTAGAGGCCCATATCTTCCATTATCCTAGGGGTAGGATGAAGTAGTGGCCTGGTGGGCGTGTGTACGTGAAATTTGGAAACCCCTTGCCTGCGGTGGTCAGTCTAGGCCCAAATCAACCCCCACATTATCTGCCAGTTTCCCAACGCCCAAAAAGGGAATCTTAACTGGAACTTATTCTGCGAGGGATCAAGTGCCAGACTGCCCCGTCTTCACACGTACGAAAAATAAACTCCCGTCTTGGGATAAATATCTAATGCCACGTCACACTATATATATATATTCATGAATATGAATGAATTTCTTTATCCTTGATTTTTATCGGTGAAATTTTTTCTCAGGGGAAAGTTTTCAAAGCTTAAGCTGAATTCTTTTTGAATGGCTTGAGATATTGATGCAGACAAAAGTCCGATAAAACACAATTCCCTTGACATATTGATGTACCTACGTACAGAATATTTCGTTGATCCGAAAACATACTAAACTTTAAATCACGTTGAACGGAAGTGGCAGGTGGCTAAGCAGCGAAATAAACGTCAATATTGATCCCATCGACAAAATGCTTCTCATTTCTTTCCAAATTCTCGTAGAGGCAAAGGTTTGCGAGATCTCATTTTAGTTGTTCATTTCAGCAAATACCGATTCAGAATAAATCGAAATGAATTGTTTATATTAAAATTCTTATGGTAATTTGGGCCGCAAATATTTTGCTTGAATTAATAACTGAAGAAAGTATCGGGAAATACATGAGCATAACTTGGAATTTTAGAATATTATATAACAGTTGCAAACAAATAGTTCTGTTTACGGCTATAGATATTATACAAGAATAAACATATAATAGTCTACTTAACTGAAGTTATTGCGTCGTATATATCAAAGTTTAATGTACTTCACAGGGTTCTCTCGTTCACTGCTTATATTCGAGCTGGGACAATTCTAACGTCCGTTGGTTAGGGTGATTGGTCGGAAAAGAGGCCAAAACATGTATTTTGATATCTGGCACCAACGTTTGTAGGTCTGTGTTGGTTAGTTTGAAAGGTGAATCGATCAATTAAATGTGCCATACATGGCCTTTAAAGAGTGGGGTCGATCA
>OY757919.1:84846543-84878011 GCA_963585895.1 Sepioteuthis lessoniana | reverse complement strand
CTCTCGGCTGGGGCTGTAGAATACACCGACTGCTTCTCTGCAGTGAGGTAAGACCCTCCACCCAACGAGTTTCCTGGGTATGACACAAAGCAATCTGAGGGTGAGGTTCCCGTATTGCTGGAGCTTTGGAGAATGCGAAGTACCCCTTTATTGCCATCGCTTCCTGATCCACTCAGGTCCGGACTGGTAGCACCTGATAGGGTCCTATCTATGGGTCAAGTGAACTAAACTATGGTTTAGAGAGTTTATTGCTTTGACATTTAAACTGCGTACTTGTGCTAAACTGAATTATCTGAAATAAACTGCGTACTGAATTGCTCGAAATAAAAATCTTTTTTGACATTGAAACTATACTTACGCTAAACTTAATCGTTTGAATTAGAACTGTTTGAATAAACTGAATAGCTTGAAATAAAATATTTTGGACAATTAAACTGTGTACTGAGGCTAAATTGAATTGTTTGAAATAGAACTGATTATTTGTATAAAAATAGATTGGGCATTAAATAACATACAAAGTTGATATGCCATAAAATCCAACCAAACAACCAACTAATTCTTAACCATATTTGTTTGACATATAAACAGGACACTAACTATTGCGACCTCTCCGGGTCAGAATAGCCATTGGAGAATTGGAAATGAAGAAGTACTCCACAGTACCCAGATCTCCTGGACTGGAGCCTCACCATCAGACGCAGTTTAGAGTTATACCCGGGTCTTACCCTGTGGTAGGCAAAACAAAACAGTATATTAAGACCCACTAAGATGAGCATACGGTAGCTTTAAATAACGATATCTGTGCCCTAGAAAAAAAAGTTTGCAAGTGCTTTGTAATGAATTTCTCAGCAAATTTTGTGTTTTTTGGTATAGAGAATCAGAAAACCACGGCATAATGTTTCAAAGAGTTAAGACGTTATTTATAAATCACGAGATTTTGCAGTGTTGTATGCGGGTTCAGTAGACGTTGAAAGTTATTTCAATAAGTGTATATCAACTTATTTTGATAAACAGCAACAACAATAAAGGAGAATAAAACTCATTCGAAAATAATTCTTTTCTGCAATGTTCCTGCGTATTTGACCCTTGACCTTTAAATGTACAAAAATATCGAGCCAGACTTTTGTGTTATTGGGATTCGTTTATTAGTACTTGACTCAAGCACAAAAGAATGCAACATATAGGAGACGAAGCTTTAGGCTAAAAACAATAAAAAGAAGGATAACTGTATCTGGTAACTCATTGAGAGAATTAATGATACATAATCATAGTCCTTCAAAGTCTAAACTGCAGATTTTCTTTTGAGGAGATTAATTTGACTTTTCATTTGATATTAAACATTTTATTCGACACTAAATTTTCCTGGCAGTGGAATAAACAAAACTAAAAACTGAGACTTTTGAGTAACAGGAAATTTTATTTGAAAGTGAAATTAGCGTGTGGAGTAATCTGCCAATTCCTTTCTTGGGAGTACGATCCTCACCGAATGCCTCATACTTCTGGAAGGGTTCTAAGCTAATCTTAGTATTTTAATCAAACTTAACAGTGGGTAATGGCAATTTTTTAAGATGCCATACTAACAAGACATGTGCATATTTTTAATTGTGAATTTCGAGGAAAACACGTTTTAAAAATTCTATTTCTTTCACTTTAATATTGAAAAGTGACGGTGTTTTGAAGTTGACATTTTTATCCAAAAACTCATGGTAAAATTTTTGCGTGTAAATTTATCATTAAAATTCTAATGCAATCTTTAAAATAGCTTTCGAGCTGTCGTATAAGCTAATTCAAGACAAAATGCCCTTGTGGTTTCCTATATTCTTCTTATTTTGTGAATTGAAAGGTTTGGTAATATATTTTAATGACTATTCCAGTAAAATTTTAATTTTTATAACTGGGTTTTTAGGTAACAACCCGAAAAATATCTATTTTGGAGGTTAAAAAAACGCCCGAATATTTTCTATATATGTGGAAATATAAAAAAGACCAATGTAACACACACACAAACTCACACACACACACACATATATATATATATATATATATATATATTCTAAAACAAGGACTTACGTGCTATTTCTTTAAAGTGATTTCATTTAGTTCTGCCCTAGCTATTTGAAAAATAACCATAATCAACATTTTTTTATCAAGTAATTTATAAAATAATACTACGATAAATTCTCACACACGATCCTTAAATAGGAAGAGAGAACCTCAAATCTCTGGGTTTTCGTCTGTATTACATGTTGAATGTTGAAAGTGGTTGATGTGTGGTACTTATTGCCAATTGACCTTCTGTTGTAATATTTGTTGTGCTTTTCCTCGTGTGTCAAAGGTCTAATAAGCATTATTTTTTTTTTATCGAAATAGGGCTATATTTTGTAATGGTTGTAAATGGATTCCTGGTGAAACCCTGACACATAAACATCTGGCTATTGTATGGTTTATCATATTTTTTCACAATTTTGCCATGTTCAATCTAAACGTTCACGAAACAGCTAATTTAGCTGACGGTGTTTGGCTGATGCGTTTAATTCTCACCGGGTGCCCCGTATTTTCAAGCTAAAATTAGTCGAGAATTTGACGGTAGAATAGAGGCGTCGAAAGGTCAGACGGGTAATAAAAAGTTCTTTATTTATCGAATGGTTTCGGGAATGAGATGAACTTAGGTTTCCATTTTTCAGGAAATGTGTCCTAGTAATTATATCTTTAAGTGTCTCCGTCCGTTACGAATATTCGTACCAATTTTGGCCTCTTTGATGTAAATAGTCACCTAGAAAATTGTGGGATGGAATTTCTATTTCAGAAAAAAAGGGAAAAAAATCTTCCATTGCGTCTTGCACGTATTATCCAAGATTTTTTTTCGAGTTCACCGCCTCTTTAGATAAAGCACTCAGTTTACTACCCAAAATAAATAAGTTGAGAGATTCTTGGCGTTTTTCAATGTAAATGTCTGCATTGAGAATGCCATTAATATATATATATATATATATATATATATATATATATATATATATATATATACACGCAATTATCTGTACACAGACATATACACGCACAGTGTGTATATATATATATAGTGCAATTTGATGGAGACTCAAACTATATATATATATATATATATGCACACTCAAATATACGTGTATATATCCTCATTAAAAGTAGGTGCGTTTACGGGTAGCTATATCGCTACTTAAAGTTACCGATTGGATATATATGCACACACACACACACACACACACACACACACACACACACGTACACACACACATATATATATATATGTATACTCTTATGTAACGGGAAATACATGTATATATATATATATGTGTGTGTATGTGTGTGTGTATGTGTATGTGACTGTTTACATAAAGGTGGCTATATATGCAATTAAATTTATACATACATATACAGCTACGTTTATGCTATATATATAATTGAATATATATATGAGTCTGTGTGCGTATATATATATATATATTTGAATGTACAGTTACTTATATGCTATATATGCAACTGAATGTATAACTACGGCTACATACTCACACACACACTCACACACACACACACACATATATATATATATATATATAAAGAAGTAATTCATACAACGCATAAAAAGTAAATAAAAGAAGAAAAAACATTCGTAGACTTTCCTGCCATAAGCGTTGAGAGTTAGTTATTTCTGGAAAACGATGATTTTTTTTCCTTACGATTATATCAAAGATGTTTTATAGCAGTACTTTGAAAAAAATCTTTTTATTCTTTTCCCTTGCGCCATCTTCTAATTCTTACCCTCTCTGTTCCGTCATTTTTCTTTCTTTCTGATTTTTTTCATTAAACCCCACTCATTCTTTTTCTCTTGCCTTCCATCAACCTCCATTTACTTAGAAATCCGCCATCTTGTGTTCATCCTCTGAGAAATGCTACCCCATCACTTCTTTTCTTTGCTCTTCGCACTCTTAAATAATTTTCCCCTTGCTTCTGTTTCGCTCTAAATTGTTTTAAACACGCTCTTGGTTTTATATATATATATATATATATATATATATATATATATATATATTTAATAGCATTGATGCTTATTTGGTCTGCCCCAAACCCATCAAGTGAGATAGTGACAACAATACGCTATTATGATATATATATACATATATATATATATATATATATATATATATATATATATATATATATATATGTCCGTTTGTTTATCCAGATCTGGTTCTAGGTTCTACGTAAAAACGTGTCACCAAAACAACCATTTCTTCCGCTTTGAAAGGAGTGTATTTCACCTCTTCGCTGAAGGTTAATGTTTTTAGTAGAAAGACCTCTTGCTCTCGGTTACTTGTTTGTGGGCAAAACTAAAAATACCCTGGCTTCGTCGGCATTTCTCCATTTTGGGTGTACGTCAGGAATTAGGCAATGAACCTGGCATCCTTTTAAATGTCGTTGGAGTCAAAAGTAAATCTAGTTAAATAGATACAAATATTTCTCAAATTGAACAGCTGATTAAATCATTTAAAATTTTTCTTGAATTTTTTGTTTATATGTTTAAGATGTAGAAATGTAGACAAAACGCATTTTATTTTATTTTCAAATTAATGCAATTACCCAGACAGTGTTCTCATCTTTGTTACTGTAATGATAGATAAGAACAACAATCTGGGTGATTGATTGATTAATTTTAACAGTATGTCAACTCATCTAGGGTTATTTTATACCAAGAGGTTAGGGAATTGCATACAATGTACATTTATATTTACCTTTTTTGTGTAGTTGCTTAAGGGTTGTTTTTTTGCACCTAGTTTTATGATATCAAGAATTTCTAT
This sequence comes from Sepioteuthis lessoniana, assembly GCA_963585895.1. NCBI lineage: Eukaryota > Metazoa > Mollusca > Cephalopoda > Myopsida > Loliginidae > Sepioteuthis > Sepioteuthis lessoniana. The sequence goes on along the minus strand of OY757919.1, from coordinate 84,873,179 downwards.
CAAATAGAAATAATTTTTAAACCTATCAGTTTGATTCATAAATGGGACCCTACGAGGTACTGTCACTCCGGGTCAGAGTGAACTTGCGAGAAATAGCAAAGAACTGGATCCTCAACATCAGAATCTTTTCTGAGTGAGACCCAGAGCAGCTGATTTCTTCAGGGGTGGTCTTACCCCTCGGCAGGGGATACAGCTAGCTTATGTGTTAAGAGAGATGAATCAGTCAATCACACAATAAGCAAATGTAGCAAACTGGCACAGAAGAAATACAAGAGTAGACCTGACAAGGTAGGAAAGGTGATCCATTGGTAATCGTACAAGAGATTAAAAATTGGCCATACTGACAAATTGCATTTTCACAAACCAGAATCTGTTCTAATAAATGGGATGAAAACAAATCTCTGGGTCTTTGAGATAAATACGGATCACCAAATCCCGACCAGATAGCTTGATCTTTTGTCTATTAACATGAAAAAAAAGAGCATGTTATCTTGTAGATTTTTCCCTTCCAGTGGACCACTGAGAGGAGATTTTAAAAAAAGGGGCAAAAAGATGGACAAATACTTGAATTTTGTCAGAGAGCTGAAAACTGGGGGACATGGCAATGATAATAATTGTTGTTGGTGCCCTTTGACACGGCCATTGAAGACCTGGAAACGAGAGGAAAATGAAAATCAATTGAAGAATCGAAACCATTCAGATCGCATCACTTTTACAATCAACCAGATTTCTTTTAAAATTTTGTTGAGACTTTCATTCAGACTTTACCAAGTGAACACCTAAGTGACACCCCCCCCCAAAAAAACCCCCAACAACAACTTCTAAGCAACGAAGTGCACTATCTCATATTACTAGCAACTTAAGATAAAGAAAAAATGTAAAGCTTAGTCGGCTAGAACTGTAGAAGACACCGACTGCATCTCTGTAGAGAGGTAAGAACCCCCCCTTACTAACATATGTCCTGGATATAACATTAAACAATCTAATGGGGAGGCTCCAGTAATGCTGGATCCTCAACATCAGATTAGATTATGCATATATAAGTTAGGATAATGTAATCCGTCAAAAGTGCTAAGGGACTTTCAGTTTCTCTCTTATATAATCATCGGAGTCTTGATTTGATTGACACGGAGTGAAAACTAAATCTTGACAAATAAATTCAAATAATTATCAAATTGAATAGCTGGTTAAATCATTATAATTTTTCCTTAAATTTTTGTTTATATGTTTAAGAAGTAGAAATGTAGACGAAACGCATTTCCTTTCTTACCCATCAGCATAGAGGTAAAAAAAAACCACCCCAACAATTGCCCAGTCGGCTGGGGATATAGAATATACCGACTGGTTTTCTGCAGAGGAGTGAAATCCCCCCACAAGTGTCCTGGATATGACACTACACAATATGATGGTGAGGTTCCGGGAATGCGGAGTATCCCTTCATTGCCATCGCTCCTAGGTCCACTCTGGCCCGGGGTGGTAGTAACTGATTGGGTCAAATAGAACTAAATTGCGTACTTATGCAAAACGGAATTGTTTGAAATGGAACAGCTTTTGACAATGAATCTGTACTTAGGCTAAACTGAATTGTTTAAATTGGAACTGTTTCACCAAACTGAATAGCTTGAAGTCGAAATATTTTTGACAATTAAACTGTGAACTCATTCTAAACTGAACTGTTTAAAATAGAACTGATAATTTGTATAAAAATGGATTTGGCGTTAAATAACCAACAAAGGTTGATATTCCATTAAACCCAACCCCGCTCAACGAGTGTTCTGAATATAACATTAAACAATCCAATAGTGATGCTCCAGCCTTAGAGCTTTGGGGAATGTGGAGTAGCCCTTCATTGCGATTGCTCCCAGGTCCACTCTGACCAAGAGTAGTAGCACCTGATATGACCCTATGAATTGAACTGCTTGACATGTAAGCTGAGTACATACAAATGACTTAAACTATACTGAACTGTTTGGTCATTTAACTGTGTGTAGATAAATGAATGATTTTTAATAGAATTGTTAATGATACATCGCAATACTTGGAACTATTTAAATTTGTCGACTTATGCTCAATTGAATTGTGTAAAATAAAACTGTTGGATCATTCAGCTGTGTTCAAACAAATAACTGATGTTTTATTGAATTATTAGTGATACATAGTATTACTTGGAACTATTTAATTTTATAAATTTAAGCTTGCAAATCATATTATCTAATATATATGTAGTTGCTGGATTTGGGATTAAATTACCGACAATGGTTGATATGCCATAAAACCAAACTAAACGAAAAATAGTGAAATTTCTCGAAACATATATCTCATCAACTGAAAATGATGTCAGCAAATACATAGGTAAAGAATAAACGGTTATCGACAAGTTATCAACAATATGGATATCTGATATCTCTGATAAAATTATTTAGAAATTCTTCCAAAATGTTGCTGAGTAAGCACTACTGTATGTTAGCCCCACTTGGACTTTTGCGAAACATATAGGGGAAAATCTAGATGCCAATTACACAAGAATCCTGCGTGCCGACGTGAAAAAAATCCTGGAAGCTGAACCTTTCAAAAACACGGTTGCACAGCCACTTTCCATCTAGCTAACAATCTAAGCAAGATAAACAAGACATTATAAGAACCGCAGTTAAATTAAGGACGAACCCATAAAAAGACGTTCTCCAATGGATTCCTACATAAGGACAGACCAGTGCTGGCCGACTGGCAAAAATGACATTTATCAACTCTTTGCAGACACTGAATGCCATCAAGAGGACTTGCTGGGATGGATGGCAAGAGAGATAAAGACTCAAATAAATCCGTAGTGTCAGCAGGTCTTGATGATGAATAAGATCTTTTCGTAAATAAAAACTAAAAATCGCTTTTGACCTTAGTTGTAATTTACTAAGCATTTTACTTAGATGTGGCACAAGGCCATATGAAAGGGGCACCCAATGAGACTCGAACTCACTCATGTAGGTTTGCTAGTCGAGCTTGCTAACCATTACACCACCAGAGGCGCCCTTTTGACCTTAGTTAAGGGTTTTCGCCTCACCGACAGAAGTCTACCGAACTAAAAACGCAGTAAAAACTCTGTCCTCGGTCCTTATAACTTAGATCTCACAGCTTAAGCTGACACTTTAAGTTTGACCCCACTACCCTCTGCTTTTTTTTTCTTCCGCATTTTATCGACTGGAATTTATCCAAAAAAAGTATTGGCAAACTAAAGAGTTGGTTCAACTCATGACAAATGATAGCTCTTAATCTTCTACAGTTTCTTCAATACGTTACAATTCTCTTTTTGTCTCTATTCTTGTCAACTGAAGATAAAAGACGTTCTTTTGGTTTGAACTTTTCTTCGCCTTTCTCTCTCTCTCTCTCGGTCTCTCTAAAAAGAAATACAGATTTACTCTGGTAGACTTTCGGTCGCCATAACACCTACGTCTGCATAAATAGAAATCTTTTACCCATGCTTTACTTCTAAATAAATAGAATGGACGATAGGAACTTGATCGTTTCCTGTTGACTTTATTTCTAATCATTTATTTTATTTTATCTATTTATTTTTTTTAATCAAACACGCCAGTCAAGAACAGCAAAAGGGAATGTGATGCTTCAAACCAAGACGGAACGGAAGTTACAATTACACATCTTGTTAAATGATCTGCTTTGAGACATATCACAACCGAGAGACAAACTCCTTAAGCAAATCTTTTATCTCTTTCCTCATGTTTGTATGAAGTTTGAGAAATATGTAGTGTTCAGACATATTGCTACATTTTTTTCGCTCATCTGGCCCGCGTTCAAATACAGCTGTTTCGTACACTGAGATTTACATACACGAAAGAATAAATTGTTTAGTAGGTGATTGCTCTTAAGGAAAACCATTTGCTCAATTTTTTTTTTATCCCTGTTGCCATAATTAGTGAGAACATCAGTTTTCGAAAAAGACTCAAACACAGAAAACAAGTTAATTCTTATTGTACTAGATTGTATTACTTATTTCATACATAAATTTTACTTGATATCTATTACGTTTTAAAAGGAAATGGCGGAAGACTATTCGGGTACACAAATCAATGAATCTGTCTGGAATACTCCAATATTACAAGGGTGGGTCATCATTTTTGTAGTATTTACATACGCGCTCGTTTCAGGAATAAACTTCAGGAACATGGTTGGTTTGGTTTCTTTGTTCCAAAGCATATCAACCCCCGTGAGGTATTTAATGCCAAAGCTATCTTTGTAGAAGATGTCACTGTCCAGCATGTTTGCAACGACCCCATGGTAACTACCCCATCCGGGAATGAGAAGGAATTAAACTGATGCCACTCCTGGCATAGAGATCGAACCAAGCTTCCTTCGATTACTTATTCCGATTCATAACATTCTTGCCCATGGCGACACGAGTTCAAATCCTGGACGAGACTGATTGCATTTCATATTGCACTAATACCCTTGGGAAAGGTATGAATCCAATTATTCTCCCTCCAGCTATGGGTAAATAGTAGGGCAGATTAGGTTCTTCAGCCTTGGTGAGGCAACTAGTCTAGGAGAAGGAAAACTCTGAATCCAAACCTGTTAAACTCCGCTTAAAAATTGACCTTGTGTCATATCCTGCCCGAGCGGAGTGCTCGGGTAAATATGATAACATTCTTGCCCAGTCGGCTGGGGCTGTAGAATAAACCGACTGCTTCCCTGCAGAGGAGTAAGACCCCACCCACAACGTGTGAAAACTGAATTGTTTAAAATATGACTGTTTTAAAATTTAATCTGCTTACTTATGCTAAACTGAATTGTTTGAAATAAAATGGTATTGCCCAGTCGGGTGGAACTGTAGAATAAATCGACTGCTTCTCTGCAGTGGGGTAAGACTCCCCCAAAGAGTGTCCTGTATATGACACTAAACAATCAAATGGTGAGGCTCCAGAAATTCTGGAGCTTTGGGGAATGCGGAGTATCTCTTTATTGCCATTGCTCCCAAGTCTACTATAGCTCAGAGTGGTAGCACCTGATAGAGTCCTATCTATGTGTCCAATAGAACTAAACTGTGTACTTGGGCTAAATTGAATTTTTTGCAATTCACCTGTTTTTGACATTGAAACTGTGGACTTATTCTAACCTGAATTATTTGAAGTAGAACTGTATATATGTATAAAAATGGATTTGACATTGATAACCCAGAATGGTTAATGTGTCATCAAACCAAACCAATTATAACTCTCTTCCTGGATTCAGTACGTTTGAGAATGAAGGAAAGGTGAATGATTCAATGAAAGATTTCTTCGCCTCAAAGAAAAAGAACTGTTACAAGAGTGAAATAAAAAAATGGAGGAAAGGTGGTTCTAGTTGTAACTTGAAGGAAGCAAATTATTAAAGTATTGTAAAATTTTGACTTACCATCGTCTTATATTAAATGGGTAAATTTCTGCAATTTTATTACTTATTTAACAATTTTCATATTTTAGCGCATAGTCAAATTTACATAGTCGATAGATTATAAAAAAGAATGTTCACCAAATTTCTTAATTATAGCTCTTTTACGAGGCACACAGTAAGGATCAAACTCACGTAACACGCTGCAAGGCGCCTAAAGTTACCGCAAAATTTTTATAATAATTTTTTCTTTGGTTTCAATGGCTTATAAACCTTCGTGGGGTATTTAATGCCACAGGCATCTTTGTAAAATAGCACTTATGGTACTATTTAAACGCATCGCTGGGATAGTAAAGGAGTCCATACCATTCTCAAGAGCATTTGTACAAAATTGAACGTAATTACGCGAGTGGAGTTCGAACTCTCTCAATACGATGTTGCAGTCCAGTACGTTTGCCACAGCTCTGCGAAAAAGCCCCAATTCTTTTAATGTATTCATAACTGTACTAATTGGATAAGAATAAGTGTGGGAAATGATACCCGCGTTGTTAGCAGATAAAGTATGCTTTTTCATGTAGGACAAAAGAAAAGTCTACCAATAGTCATATCTTTTTTTTTTTTTTTTGCTTTCCAATCCATCAAAGTAATAATGATCAGATTTGGTTACATTTTGTGTGATACCACATCTTAAACTTTCATATTAGTCTGACAAGCGGTATAGACAAAAACAAATTAACGAGATGGTAGAATTTCATCATAGCGACAATTCCAATGACTAGCAATTAGGAAGGCTGAGAAAAAAAGCAAAACTAAAACAAAAAACAAATTGGGTGGACATTTCACATCATAATGCACTTATAAAATCGACGATACCTTAAACAGTATTTACCAAAACCCTCCGTCATTGGAAAAATGTGAAACAAGGTCAAATTTTTCGACAGTAGAAACTCACGGATACACAATTGAGGTCAGTGCTAAAATTTACTCGGCTTCATCGACATTGTTACTCTAGGGAGGCGACTCAGGTATCAAGCAATGAATCTGACCCACGCCTTTTTTAGACCAAGGGAATGTGCTGCTAGTGGGGACTCTTTGAAGCCAAATCCTTCAATGAATGGCTGCGGCAGAATCGAAGTGAACATTAACCCGAAACAAACCTTTCGCTAGCCCTCTGTATAAATTGACAAAGGAGGTGACTGTTTTTGTTTTAAATAGGTTTAAGTAATTTGCATTAATTTCAGAAACTAAATGATTAAACTACTTTTTCAAACAATTTAGTTTAGCATGTAAAACAGTTCTATTTCAATCAATTTAGTTTTACATAAGTATACAGTTTAGTTCTATTACCAGGTGCTATTGATTCGGACCAGAGTGGACCTGGGAGCGATAGCAATGAAGGAGTACTCTGCACTCCCCAAAGCTCCAGCGTTATTGGAACCTCACCATCAGATTGTTTAGTGTCATAATTTGGACACTCGTTGGGAGAGGGGTCTTACCTTTCTCCAGAGAAGCAGTCGGTGTATTCTACAGCCCCATAAATAAGAACTCACCAACCAAATTAATTCTTTTTTTTTTAGATAAAAGTGAATTTTCTTCTAAACTAAAAACCAGCAGATTTCATATCTAGCTGAATAGTATTCCATAAAAACGGATATCATTAGGTATTATCCTCTATTTTCTTGGATGATGTTTATTCACAGCCGGTCAACCAAACTTATTGTAGTCTGTTTAACCTCAGAATTCAGCTAGCCCAACCATGTGTAGAGCATCCAGCAGCCCTGGATTCAGCGAGAAAAGAGGTTAATTCTTGCTTTTTTCAACGGGAATTAGTCATTAGGGGCAAACATCTTCCTCCACAATTAAATTATTGGGTCGCTGAGTCTATTTTTTGAAGATGATCGTCATGCTAAGGGTGTATTTGGTTTGAATTCTTTGTTTAAAGGCATATCAATCTTCGTGGATTTTCTAGTGGCAAATCTGTCCTTGCAGAAGATTAGCAGTGGTACTATCTAGTCGATAGTTTGGGATAAGTGAGTTCATACCTTTTTAAAGGGTCCTAATCCGAAAGTGAATGTATTAGCTTACTATGATGTCGCAGTCCAGCAAATTATCTTATTACATCATGGGAACTCCTAACTCCATATGTTAATGTGAATAATATAACCTGATTTTATAATTCTGGATTAAATGTTGAATATCAATTTTTACCAGTAAAGTATTTCTTATCTGTGGAGCTAACTGGTGTTTATACACGTGTATGCAACAAATATCTACATATTATGTAAATATGAGGAATGATAAAAAAAAAAGTATAAAGATTTACATTGTATTTACTGAGATAGAAATGTACAATAAAACGTTGTCTTTAGTCAAAATAGATATCATATTTAAAAAAAATGTCCTCCATGTGATCAAATCTTACTCTTGAGATTAATTTTCAGTGTTGAAAACAAGAAAAACATTACAGAAATAAGTTCCGTGAATATGAAGGTTGGTTGGCAGGTTGGGTTTTATGGAATATCAACCCTTGTACGATATTTAATGCCAAATACTGTTTATACATGTATATTGAATATACATCATTTGTAAATGCATAGTTTGTAGATAACATTTTAAGCGGACCAGAGCTTATTTGTTTGCATAGAGTTAAATGGTTTCAAGTATTCCAATCTAATACGAATAATTCTATTTACTATTAAACCTTAGTTTGAACGCAGTTAAATGGTTTCAAGTATTCTAATCTAATACGAATAATTCTATTTACTATTAAACCTTAGTTTTTTGGAGGTGCCCGTGGTGTAATGGTTATCGTCATAGGATATGGACACGACGACACGAGTTCAAATCCTGGACCAGGCTAATTGCATTTCACATAGCACTAATACCCTTGGAAAAGGTATGACTCCAATTGTTCTCCCTCCAGCTATGGGTAAATAGCAGGGTAGACTAGGTTCTTCAGCCTTGGTAAGGCAACTAGTCTAGGAGACGGAAAACTCTGAATTCAAACCTGTTAAACTCCGCTTAAAATTGACCTTGTGTCATATCCTGCCCGAGCGGAGTGCTCGGGTAAATAAGATTAAACCTTAGTTTGAACATAGTTAAATGGTTTCAACTATTTCTGTGTGACACTAACAATTTGATTGAACATCAGTCATTTTTTTTTCACACTGTTAAATGGTCACAAATACGATTTGTAAGTGAACAGAACTAGGGTAATTTTATTTTTTTAAAATTTAGAGCTAAATTGTTTGAACACATTTAAATGGTTTCAATTATTCCTATTCAACACTTATAATTCTATGCAATATTATCCATTCGTTTGCACATCAAATGGTTCCAAGTATTCCAATGTAAAACCAATAATTCAGTTTTTGTGCACCTTTAAACGGTTTCAAGTATTCCTATGTAACACGAGTAAATAAAGCTATCAAATAGTTTTATTTGTGCACAGTTAATTGGTTTCAAGAATCGGTATGTAACGCTGAGAATTCAATTTAACAACAGTCATTTGTTTTCAGACGGACAGATGGTTAAAAAGTTCTATTTGATCTATAGATAGGACCCTAATAGGTACAACCCATTCAGGTCAGAGTGAACCTAGGACTAATGGAAATGAAGGAGATACTCCTCATTCACCAGAACTCCAAAACTGAAGACTCACCAGAAGATGGTTTAGGGGATACAGTCGGTGTATTCTACCGCCCTAGCCGACAGGATTGTAATATGGACACGGCGACACAAGTTCAAATCCTGAACGAGACTGATTGCATTTCCTATTGCACTAATACCCTTGGGAACGGTATGAATCCAATTATTATACCTCCAGCTATGGGTAAAATAGTAGGGCAGACTAGGTTCTTCAGTCTTGGTGAGGCAACTAGTCTAGGAGAATGAAAACTCTGATTCCAAACCTGTTAAACTCCGCTTAAAAATTGACCTTGTGTCATATCCTGCCCGAGCGGAGGGGTTGGTAAATATGTAATATGGAATGTGTTGCAATTACACAATCCCGTGTTTCGTAAAAAAATGTATTTACACAGACCGGATGAGATACAAGGTCAGTTTTTTAAAAGGGGTAAAACTGGTTTGAATTGAGACATCCCGTCTCGGAGACTGATTACTAAACGAAAAAACTCGATCTGCCGTATAATTTACCAATAACTGGAGGGAGAAAATATGGATTTAATCCATGTGTTCATTGGCAAGGTCATTAGCAGGAAGAGAAATTCATAGAACAGGATTTTTAAACTTGGCTCGTCAGTTCCATTTCCAACGATAATTAGTCAGACTAAGCTTGAAGCATGTTGATCAAAACTATCAAGACTAACTTTATATTTTTTAAAAAGAAATTGGCTCTGACTCGACTCGAGTAGACTTCGCCAAGGCATCATATTATATATTGTTCTGTTGTGCACATATTATCATTCAAACTTCAGTATAAAGAACATTTAAAGATTCAATATCCATACACTTTAAAGATATTATACTTATCTAACGGACGATTGGCCTGGTGGATAGACTGTCCTCTAACGGTCCGGGAGACCGTGGTTCAATCCCAAGCCGTGTTATATCAAAGACTAAAAAAAATCGAATGCATTGCGTTATAAGGTACAGATCAATGATAAAGTGACGCAATCCTGGGAAAGGAGTAACGGCTTCGCCTACACCTCGGTATAGTAGCTATTGAAAAGACATATTTCGTGTCACCTTCAACTTGGGTAGGTCAACGTTACTTTTTCTTATGTATATATATATAAGTAAACCCCGACCAATTTTTGAATAAAAGGTTTTTCTTCTTGACCAAGACAAGAATTCCAAAATTTTCTGTCAAACGTTTTTCAATCAAAATGAATATTATTCGGTATTATTTAGAACCAAATTCTTCAGTATTCTAGAATTATGAATATGTAGCTGACCCCAAATAAATAAACATATTCTATATATTCATACCATTTAATTTTTGGTTGCGGAGCTATTCAATTTTATCTTTGGACATAATGTCATGCTGAGGAATTTGGTAATGAATAATACCTATTAATATCTATTTTGATTGCATATTGTACCAGCAGAAATGATAGTTCTGCTATCTTTGTTTTTACGGAAAATCAACTTTTTATGAAACAATAATGTGTAGGGGTTGTATTTATTCTCGATTTTATACATATTACAAATAGCACCTCGGATAAATGTTTGAAATAAACTCTTAAAGAAATATATATATATATATATATATATATATATATATATATATATATATATGTGTGTGTGTGTGTGTGTGTGTGTGTGTGTGTGTGTGTTTACCGAACCCATCTGCCACAGGTCGGATGAGACACTAGATCAGTTTTATGGAGGTAAGTCGGTTTGAATGTAGTGTTTTTGTTCTCAAAGACAGGTTTCCGTAATACGGCTAAAGAGCTCAGCATACTCTATTATTAACCCTTAGTTAGAGTAGTATATTTCTCAAGGGTATTAACGCAAAGCAAAATGTAAAGAGACTTGTCCATGATTTGAACTCGAGTAGCCGACAGCATTTCTTACCACGGTAACTTACGCTTAGCACGCCTCCACACACACATATGTGTTAATATACATATTAATCTTTGCTATCCTGAAGAGCCGTTTAGGTGAAAACTAGGTAGACTCGCTCTTGGCCATGTAGGAATTATTTTCATAATATATATATATATATATATAGATAGATATAGATATACATCCACGCGTGCACACACACTCACATACACACACGTAAAACTCCATTTTATCATCTTATTCATTTATTAACAGCAGAATTCAGACCCTCCCCATGGTCCGTAAGCTAGAGAAATCATCATCATGTCGCGCCGCCTGCGCGGATATCCCTGACCGTCTCTCGCCATTTCTCCCTATCATTCATCGCCTCCGGCAGGTCTTCAGGGTTACATCCCGTGTCCTCACATAGCTGCTGTATGTAAGTTCGTGCTGGTCGTCCCACTCTTGCACGTTTTAACTATATATTCAAGAACATGAAATTTTTGTTAGGATTTGTGGGTTCAGTGTTGTACTTCTATTAAACTGGGTTCCATTGTATGGCTAGAGAAAACGATTTACCGAACTATTTACCGATAAATGAGGGTGTCAAAACAGATTCACGACTTTTCCAAAAGTGCTGATTGGAATAGAAATTTAAACATACTCTTGGAATTTGAACCCGGATCACTGATTCATTTTTCTAAGACAATAACAATTACACTACCCACGTATATATGTATATATATGGGAACACAAATTGAGTTTTTATCACTGCTAGAGAAGAACTATCAGTGCTTCTTGGCACGCTTTCGAAAGCTATCTTATGCGATGTTTTGGCTGAGTTATTAGGTTTATAAGAAAAATAAAATTACTACGCCACTTAGAAGAGAACCTCAAATATTATGATCTGCATCCGTTCTTGTTGAATTCCAACAGAACCTGAAAGGGTATATATAGTTTTGGACGTTTAAGGGCCTCAATTCTACGCTCACTGCATCATCTGATAACAAATGTATGAGAAACAAACTAAAGAGAGGAGAAAGACGGATTGGCAGCTACTTTACGAATGGCGGCGTTTGTTCTTCTGTTTTCCCGCCAGTCACCAAAATTGCGCGCGAAATTACCTCCGCTCAAGCGAAAGCTACAAATGTACGTACGTATGTGATTCGTGGAATAATTTCGAGTACAATTATGCATGCATTGCTATAAGTGTTATTGCTATGAAAACCAGTCCACATTCGGTCGGTGGATAATTTTCAAGCAATTTGTGCAAACAGGGCTCAATTTCCGCATGAAAAGTACAAACACTGCACAGAGCAATTATGGCTTCTGGACGTTGCTTGTCCGGCAAATAAGCTCATTCTGCAAACATTAAATTGGTCGGAATATATTGTCCGATTATAACACATTTGAGTCATGTTGTCATACAATATACACTGAATATTTTACGAGTCGACATATTTCGTACGTATATCTATTCTATATATGCACCACCTCAAACAAAGCACACGGTAAAAAGGTGAGATGTATACTACATAAGAATACTAAGTATTATTTTAAACAATTCCTGGAAGCAGCACTCCATAAAACAGCAGCTGTGCGACTATTTACCTCCCATCTCCGAAGGCATCCAAGTAAGACGAACAAAAGGCACTGCTAGAGGAGCAAGGAAAAAATCATAAGTGACGTTCTTTCATGGACATTCCTACCCACGGACGCACCAGTGTTGACCGACTAGCAAGAACATTTATCAGCCCTCTGCGGATATTCGATATTTTTTGGAGGACCTGCTGGGAGCGATACATGATTGGGACAGATGAAGTGTGTGAGAGACAGAGAGACAGAGAGAGAAAGATAGTCAGAGAATCAGCGCGATTTGATGATAATGTCCTATAGATTTATATATTTTTTGCTTCTATTGCATGTTTCTGAAGATGAATTCCAATAAGAAATTCATTCCTCATTTTAGTGTAAAGACCCTCACTGAATTTAACCTGGTCTACCACAAAGCTTCAATTAAGATTATATAGCAAAATTAGACTCACTAGTAAGATGAATTTTCTGACCAACACGCTTCAGCATGAAGATTCCAAGCTTAATAAGTTTGACACAAGGCTAAAATCGAAGAGCATCCAGTAAACCTTGATATAACTAACAATATCATGAGAGATAAGTTTTCTCACCAAGGGTCTTTGGTATAGAGCTATTTATTAAACTTTAAAAAGACGACTTAATTTTAGGCTGAATGATTGCTTTTAACGGTATTTAAAAAACGTTTAGGATTATTTTATACCCAGATGTTTGGGAATCGCGGTGAAGCAATACCCTACGAAACAGCAGCTGTAAGGCCTCTTAACTCCCATTTCAAAAACTATCCAAGTAAGACGAACTAGACATACGGGATACTGCTGGAAAAGCAAGGCCGGACTCATTAATGACATTATTCTATGGACCCTAACATATAGACGTGCCAGTGTTGGCCGGGAGCAATGGTTGATAGGGACGGATTGAGAGAGAGAGAGGGGGAGGGCGACTTGGGGATGATGATGATTTAAATTTTTGTGTAGTTTTTTAAGAGTTATACTTGTGCACAGTCCTATCGAATTCGAATAACTATTGAATAGATCTGTTTGACCTAAAGATCGAACCCTAGCAGGTATTAACACTCCACGTTAGAGGGGACCTGGGATTATTCTCAATGAAGAGTTGGTGGGTTGGTTGGTTGACATATCAACCGTTGCAGGTTATTTAACACCATATCCATTTTTATGCAAATAGTCAGTTCTACTTCAAACCTTTCAGTTTAGCATGAGTACACCGTTTAATTGTCAAAATCATTTCTATTTCAAGCAATTCAGTTTAGTCAAACAGAGCTAATTTAGTTTAGAATAAGTACAGATTTTATTTATGCAAAGTTAAATGTCAAAACAGTTCTATATCAAACAATTCAGTTTAGTGTAAGTACACGTTCAATGTCAAAAACAGTTCTATTTCAAACAATTTAGTTTAGTATATACACGAAGTTGAAATGTAAGTACAGTTTAATTGTCAAAAACATTTCTCTTTCAAGCTATTCAGTTTAGTGAAACAGTTTTATTTTAAATAATTCAGTTTAGCATAAGTATGCAGTTTAGTTCTATTTAACCCAAACATAGGGCCCTATCAGGTGTTACCATTTCAGGCCAGAGTGAACCTGGGCGCAATGGCAATGAAGAGGTGCTCCGCATTCCCCCAAACCCAAAAATCACTGGAACCTTACCATCCGATTGTTTAGTGTCATTTCCCGGACACTCATTGGGGTTTCTTACCCTCTCCGCAGAGAAGCAGTCGGTGTATTCTTCAGCCCTTGCCGACTGGGTAATACACAGAATTAATGTCAAAACAGTATTATTTCTGATAATTCAGTTTAGCATAGTTACGCAGTTTAAATGTCAAAACATTTCTATTTTAAACACTTAAATTTAGCATAAATATGCAGTTTAAATGCAAAAAATAGTAAACTCTGACCATGGTTTAGTTCTATTTAACCTATAGGACTCTTATCAGGTGCTACCCCTCCGGGCCAGAATGGACCTGGGAGCGATGGCAATAAAGGGGTACCCCGCATTCCCCAAAGCTCCAGCATTACTGGAACATCACCATCAGATTGTTTAGTGTCATATCCAGGACACTCGTTCAGAGGGTCTTTCCTCTCTGCAGAGGAGTTGGTGTATTCAACTGCCCCAGCTAGAATCGTAGGGCATCCAGCCAAAGTCGATATAACTAACAATGGCATGCAATATAAGTTTTCTGACCGAGGACATTTTGATGTAAAGATATTCACTAATTTTATTTTTAATTTTATTTCAAATATTTTATTAACAGCGTTAAGATGTAATTTGAATTATCCATCTAACCATATCTGAGTTAAAACTTTGCCTCCATACCACTTAGAATGCTCATAACAGCTAACGATATACATTCTGACTGTACAATATTTCACGAGAAATAATAAATTCTTTGATTCCGGAGGGAATCAACTTTTTATAAAATGATTGGATTTATTTATGAGCGATTCTGTATATAGTTAAATGGAGACGCTTGTCGTGTGATTGTTATCGATTCTAGAAAATGGACAAGACGACTCGAGTTCAAATCCTGTGTGTGGTATTTAGCGCTTAGAAAATGGACAAGACAACACGAGTTCAAATCCTGCATGTGGTGGTTAGCGCTTAGAAAATCGACAAGACGACTCCAGTTCAAATCCTGTGAGTTATGGTTAGCGCTTATACCATCACTGGGAAAGGTATGCATCCCACTAGTCTTCTTCCGGTAATGGGTAAATAGTAGGGCAAACTGTATTCTTTAAACTTGGTATGGCAACCGGTCTAGGAGTAGGATAATTTTAAATTCAAAACTGTTCAACCCTGCTAACAAAATTGATATTGCGTTCCATCCCGCCTGAGGCGGAGAGGTTGGGTAAATAGATATTTATTCTAAACATCTTTTTAATGGGTAAAAAAACTGATAAGGCAATGTTATATTTCTTTAAGGTTTCGATTCATTTATTCTTACACCGTTTTATTTTTAGTTGTGTTGAGATCTTTTTTTCAGCCTCTGGGTCTTGATCCTGTTGATTTTATTGATCAATGATATATGTTTTCATTGTATAATACTCCATTTGAGACAACGCACTGATAACTTTGCTTGAGAAGATTAATTAAAAGAGATGATTTATTAAAAAATGGTTGATGTTTATTTATCTCTTGACGATAGGGAAAGTGCGAGAGAGAGGTCAGTTGGTTGGGTTTTATGGCATATCAACCCTTATTGGTTATTTAGTTTCTAATCCTGTTTATACACATATACATTAAATATTTGAGATTTGTAAACGTTTAGTTTCTAGGTGACCTTTTAAACAAGCCAGAGTTCATTTGTTTGCACACAGTTAAATATTTTCAAGGAATGCTATTTAACACTAAAAATTCAATCCAAAAATACCAAATTATATCACTCTCTTCCCACCACAAACAACTAATATTATTTTAAATGGATTAGTAATAGTGCTATACAGAATGGTATCCATATTTACCCAACCCCTCCGCTCGGGCAGGATATGACACAAGGTCAATTTTTAAGCGGAGTTTAACAGGTTTGAATTCAGAGTTTCCTTCTCCGAGAATAGTTGCCTCGGCTGAAGAACCCAGTCTGCCCTACTATTTACCCATAGCTGGAGGGAGAATAATTGGATTCATACCTTTCCCAAGAATATTAGGGCTATGTGAAATGCAATCAGACTCGTCCAGGATTTGAACTCGTGTCGCGGTGTCCATTTCCTACGACGATAACCATTACACCACGGACACTTCAGATGTATCAGGCACCTAGTGAGAATCAAAGTAACTATTAGACCACGCAAAGTACCGAAAGGGAACTAAGAAAAATGAACCACGTATTTAAGCAACAAACGTCTCCTCGAATCTTTCTTCCCTGCAAACGATCACAAAATCAAAACAATCGAAAATCCTGATTTGGAAATCCAAAAGAGACTATTTTCAACAGATCAATATTCAATCCATCCAGGATCGATAGAGGCAAGTGTAAGTGCGCGTTAGTAGAAATGCTGTTGGGTGAGATGAGAGCACAGTGTGGATCAGGAAGGACAGGGCCAGGTATGTGGGACTAGGAATAAAATTCCGGCCAAGGATTAGTCTTATCGGCTAAGTGTGGGACAGCAGCAAGCCAACTTTGTCTGGGATTATCTTCTCTTGTCACCACAAAGTCTATAAAGACCTTGAAGCCGATTGCTCGCTCTTATGCTATCGTCCACAAGAGTAATGCGCATGCGTCAGGTCAGGCAATTGCCGGGTTAAGGTCGATAATTATTATGTTTGAGTCTCGAATGCACAAATGTGTACGTGATTTTTAAATCTTTAGGTACCATTGTCCTTCTATCGGAACAATCTTTGTTAGCGCTTCACAACCAGGCCATTGGTCTAATGAGTATAGTTTTCGCCAATTGTCTTGGTGACCGGGGATCAATCCGAGGTCGAGTCATACCAAAGACTCAAAAATGGTACTTGATGCCGCCTTGCTAAACACTAATCATATAAGGTACGGGTCATGGGTAAAATGGAGTAATCCAGGGAATGGAGTAGCGCCCTCCCTTACACTTCAGTGTAGTAGCTATTGAAAAGGGAGCCTCCGGGTCACCCTCGACTAAGGTTGCTAACTTTACTAAAATAATTGGTAACCATAAACTATGTTGTGACAAGACAAAATGTTTATGATTTTCAATGGCTAGCAAGGCGTATTTTCAAGTCGTTTCTTATATATATATATATATATATATATATATATATATATATATATATATATAGGGTATATAGGGTATAAAAAATGTAAACAAACGCTGCTGCTGCTGTTGCTAAAATAAAATACCTTAAAATTTCCTTAGCCAGCGTGGTCCGCTTGGTGGCCGAGAGGTCTGAAACCCAGTCTAACGTAAAGTTGGATGGGTTTCGATCCCGGCTTCGAGCGTCCTGCGTGTCTAGTCACACTGAAGAGTTCTGATAGAACGAAACAGTCTGTCGGTGGATGACTATATATATATATATATATAGGCTAATCCTAATCTAGTCTGGCACTTTAAGGGATGATGGAACTCCATGAAATTGACTTACACGATTAATTTCCTGACAACCCCTCGTAGGAAATCAAATCGGTGACTCGAGTTTAAAGCCTGGACAAGACTGTTTGCGTTTCATATCGTTTTTGAGAAAGGCATGAACCCTTCTTTTCTTTTAGCCATCACGAGGAAACTGTCGTGAAGACTGGGTTCTTCAGCAAATTCTAAGTGAAGGAACACTTTGAATTCAAACCATCTGCACACCACTAAAAACTGACCTTGTGTCAACCTATGCTTATATACGTATGTGTGTGTGGTGTGCGTGTATATATGTGGGTGTGTGTGTTGGATGTGTGTATGTATATATGTATATGCGTGTGTGTTGTGTGTGTGTGCTGTTTCATAGAGAATACAACATTCTGAATTATAGTGTAGATATACATACATATAAAATTCATGCTATTGTAATCGTCTCAGAACTGAGATTAGAAAGGTTAAGTTTCGATTTCTTTGCTAAATGAACTTCCCCTAAAATAAGTTTAACAGATTTCTTTACATTAGCTCAATACATCTTAATAGAATTGTATCCTACACATGCAGGCACACAAAAAATTCATACTTTTTTATGTACAAAATGATCTGCTGAGAGCAGAGGAATTAACGGTTAGTTCACTCTTATATGAAATCAACAGACATAAATCCTTAAATTAAAAGAATCAAACTATTCCGAAAATATCATCACAATAAAAACAACAAAAACTAAACCATTCAAAATCTTCTTCTGAAGACGTAAAGTCTGAAACACAAGAAAAGCACTTGTATATGATATTAAAAAATAAATAAAAATATGAAATCAAAAATGCTTTACGAACATATTTATTTTAAGATATTTACTTTTCTTTTGTTAGACCAACCTATCTATATACATACATAGATATATGTGTATATACATATACATGCGATATATATATATATATATATATATATATATATATATATATATACACGTATGTATATACATGCATATATATATGCATGTATGTACATATATACAAATATGCATACAAATATACACATGCACATACACACAGATATACATACATACATACATATATATATATATATATATATATATATACATTCACATACACGCATATATAAATATATATAGATACATACATTCTTACATATATATGTATACATACATGCGTGTATATATATATATATATATACATACATACGTACGTACATATATATATATATCCATAATATATATATGTATACATACTTATTATATATATATATGTATATATATATACCTACTTATTACATATATACATATATACCTACATATATATATATGGACATATACCTACATATTATATATATATATATATATATATATATATATACGTATATATTAATATATTTACATACAAATATACATACATATATATCTACATATTTACATACATATATATGCATACATATATATACATACACATTTACATACATATATATGCATACATATATATACATACATATATATGCATACATATATATATATACATACATATATATTCACATATACATATATATACACATTATTTATATCTATATTTATATATATATACATACATATAAGTATACACATTAAATATATATATATACATTTATATATATATATATATATATATATATATATATATACACATTATAAACATTATATGTATACACATTATATGTATATACAAATGGTACATTTATCACTCCAAGCTTAACAACCTTATAAGGTATGGATCAAATATAAATTAGAGTAATACAGGAAAAGGAGCAGCTCCCCTCTTACGCATTGGTGTTGTAGCTTATGAAAATTGAACCTTCAGGTCACCCTCTACTCCGGTCACCAATTTTAGCAACTTTACGTTATATATATATATATATATATATATATATATATATATATATATATATATACATTAAGAAAAAAACAACGAACCAATGAAAATATTGCTCTGTATAATTGATACATTGAGCTCTTTACCAGGAAGATCTAAATATTCACGAATATTTTCTTGTCCTGATGGAATTACTCCTAACTCCGGTTTAACTGGACTAATTATTCTCTCTCTCTCTCTCTCTATATATATATATATTGTCATCCAGACGGACTGTTTCGTTCTATCAGAACTCCTCAGTGTGGCTAGACACGCAGGACGCCCGAACCCTGGATCGAAACCCGTCCAACTTTACGCTAGACTAAGTTTCAATACAAACACACACATACATATATATATAGATAGATATATGTACATACATGCATATATATATATATATATATATATATATATATATAAATATATATATATATATATATATATATATATATACAATTATCTATATGATCTCTATACAAACATACACTTATGGAAGTAAATAATGAAAAGGAATCAGACAGTATAAAGAAACATTGAAAAACAAATTCATCTAGACCTGTTAATTTATAAGAAGGAAAGTCGGAGTTAAAAATTTTCGATTTTTATGGAACTTTGTCATACTCTTTGTTTTTGTATTTTGTTAAACATTGCTGTTCTATCAACATTGTTTTCACCATTTTAAAGTCCTGACGAAAGTACATTAAACCCGAAACGTTTAAAGATCGACATTCCTTCTAATAAATTTATCAATAATGGATTACTTTCTTTTTCCTCGCACGCACACACACACACACACATATATATATATATAATTTTTCATAACTAATCTTTTATTCTGAAGGTGTGAAAAAAAAAAACCCTGATGATACAATTTTCCAGTAAAAAAAAATTACACGAACTGATATCCGGGAAAAAATACATAAAAAAAAGAAAAGACTAAAAATATGCGTACAACGGGAAAATAATCAACCAATAACACATGTTTAGCAAAAAGAAGAAACACTGATGGAATTCCTTAAGCGTAAGAGGCCTCACTCAATCCACTAAGTAGAGTGAAATATAAATACCAACAGAATCAGAAAAAAATCTAACAAGGTTTCACCCAGTCGGATCATCAAGAAGATTTTGACTCAAGCAGGGTTGGACCTAAACTGTATTTATTGATTAAAAGACCACTAGAAAGAATAACATTTAACATAAGAAAAATATAATGAATAAATAAGATGAAATTATATTTTAACTTATCTACCAAATAACCAACTTTTCTTATGTCTACAAACATTTGATATTTCCGACCTTTGATTAGGTAATTAATTTTTTATGCAAATTTGGTTCTTTCTAGCGGTCTTTTAATTATTTGTAGTTTCGGTCCAACCCTTTTTTGTCAGAATCGTCCTGATGATCTGTTTAGTAGATGTTTTCTGACTCTATAGTATATATATATATATATATATATATATATAGTATTCATGGAATTTAGACTGCGACCCCTGGGTTTCATGGAGTTTTTTGCAAAACAGCAATGATCAGACAGTTAAGATTTCATTTTCTTAACTGCCTGATGATTGCTCCTTTGGAAAAACTCCATGAAACCCAGAGGTCGCTGTCTAAATTCCATGAATTATATATATATATATATATATATATATATATATATATATTATTATTATTATTATTATTATTATTATTATTATAAAATAGCTCTATCTTAGATATTGAGCACTCTCCATATTATATTGAACTTGGTTCGACACAAACCCACAAAGTGATTTAGTGATAACCAACACTGTTATTATATATATATATATATATATATATATATATATATGATTAAACAATATAGATATCCACTGTCTACACATTTTTATATTAATCCTTTCAAGTTACTGCGTCGATCTTATGTGATCCGGCAGGAATGGATTGATAAAACTCTCATAATTAATTGGTTCCCTAGTACTTTCTGCCCGATCTTGGGCCATCATCAAGTGTGTGTATATTGCAAAAGAGGTGTGATCTTTCTAAGTGTTGAGCATGTATTATATTTCCCGGTATGTTTTTGCTGCGTCTATTTTTAAATTTGGTTCTATTGGTAGCAGCAGTAGCTAAAAGCATTCAACCAATTAATTTTGTGAGGTTTATTGACCGATTCCCACCGGATACCATAAAATCGATGTGGCGACTGGAAAGCATAAATAAAAAAAAATGTGTACACAAAGGATGTCTATATTGTTTAATCAAATATGTATTAAAGAAGAAATACTGCGCAAACACGCACGCACGCTCGCACACACACACACACATATATATATGCATGCATATATATTTATAGTCATTCACAGACTGTTTCGTTGTATCACAACTCTTCAGTGTGGCTAGACACGCAGGACGCTTCAAGCTGGGATCGAAATCCACCTCACTTTACGCTAGACATTGAATCTTACCACTCAGCCATTTAGACGACCTACGTCAACTCAAGAATTTTGTATTTGATTTCGTTTGTTTACATTTTGCACAACCAGATACAGGCGAGCTCAGTTCGTTAGAAGAGGTTTACATGCAGTATTGTATGTAATTTAAGTCTTATCTGATGTTAATCGTTCTTTCCAACTTGAGTTTATTTTAAAAACCAAAGAATAAACTAAGTGCCAACTAAATGTTGAAGGAATTCGAAACGTATTTATAATTCCAAAGTACAACTGATTTGAACTTTGACGACTCATCTTTCTACCAACTGCAGGGTTTTTTCATGGCTTATCTATTGACATTCTGATACCTTTCGCTTACAGCGCTAAATTTGATTACTTCTTAGCCTATAGGGAAGTTTCTTTATCATATCTTACGAATTTTAATCGTAATCTTTGAAAGGGTTAAATAAACTTGAGAAAGAAAGCGTCACATGCATTTAAATGGGGGATACGTTAAGAACATGTAAATATCATGGCGATTATCCTCTTGTGCGGCCACCTGCCTCCCATCACGAAAACTATCCAAGTTAGACGAACCAGACATGCAGGACACTGCTGGAGAAGCAGGGACGAGTTCATAAGTGATGTACTCCTATGGACCCCCACGGGCAAAAGCAGGACGACCAGCTAGAACACACATACAGCAGCTATGTGAGGATACGGGATGTAGCCCTGAGGACCCACCAGAGGCGATGAACGATAGGGAAATGTAGCGAGAGAGGGTCAGGGACATCCGTGCTAGCGGTTCGACATGATGATGATGATGATGATATAAAAAGTAAACTCGACACGTTGTGAATTAGTTGGGTTTCTCTCGTATAATTGCGGTCTATAATGATCCTGATGCTTCTATCTAGGAAGGAGTTAAGAATTATAATTAGCGTTCCATATTTATTTTATTTGTTTCAAGAATTTGAATGATTCAAAATTAAGGCAGAGAAACAAGCAAATTATCATTCGATCGCAAATCAGTTAGGAGACAGCCTCATTCTATTCGAACAATTTAAATTTCTTAATCTAAAAAAAAAAATCTGCTTGTAATGTTTGGTCGTACACACATTTTATATATATAACGAACTAGCGGTCTAGTGGGTGTAGTGTTCCTCAATGGCCAGGGAATGAGGGTTCAATCCCAGGTCGTCATGCCAAAGACTCAAAAATGGTACTAGATGCCACATTACTTAACACTCAGCATTATAAGGTACGGATCAAGGGTAAAATGCAGCAATCCACCGGAAGGAGTAGCGCACTCGTCGGTGTAGTAGCTAATGAAAAGCGAGCCTTCGGGTCACCCTCGATTTCGGTCGTCAACTTACTTTAATTATATATATATATATATATATATATACTGGAAACAAAAGTGAGTTCAAGTCTCATTGAGTACATCATTAACAAGGCCTTGTGCAACATATGTTCTCTGACGAAAGCAACAAGCTGGAAACATACATATATATAACACGTATGTAAGAACAAAAAATAAATGAATAGATAAATCCAAAAAATACAAATCTCTTCGTGGACCTTCTTAATTTAAAATATATCCTAATTCTTTCTTTGGACCTACAACAACCATCTTTATCATCATCATCATCATGTCGTGCCGCCAGCACGGATATCCCTGACCCTTTCTCGCCACTTCTCCCTATCGTTCATCGCCTCTAGCAGGTCTTCAGGCTACATCCCGTATCCTGACATAGCTTCTGTATGTATGTTCGACCTGGTCGTCCTGCTTTTGCCCGGCCATATGTGGGGGTCCATAGGAGTGCATCACTTATGAGCACGTCCCTGCTTCTCCAGCAGTGTCCTGCATGTCTGGTTCGTCTAACTTATATAGTTTTCGTGATGGGAGTTAGGTGGCCGTATAGTAGGTGCCTTGTGGGGTGTTGCCGCCAGGACTTGTTCAATATTGCTCGCAACATTCTTGTGTAATTGCCGTCTAGTTTCTTCTCCAGTCGTTTTGTTAGCGTCCAAGTAGTGCCTCCATACAGCAGTATCGACACGACCGCTGCCTGGAAGAAACTACGTTTCCTTTTATCGGTCAGGTCTGATTTCCCTCTTTATATATATATATATATATATATATATTCATAAGAGACATTTAATAAATAAATAAATAAAGCTTATTTGTACAAAGCGAAATAACTTTTCTTTTCACACTTATGTCCATAAATGTAGATTCTGTACTGTTTGGATTTTGTTCATAGCAAAAACCATCTAAATCTCGCAAAAATATTTATGAGGCTATTCAAAATGGCAGTAAATTACATAGACTGGTCCAGGCTAGAACAAAGATCTCTAACCAAATTTTGGATGATGACTGAGAAGTTCAAACAATGTGAAATTTACAAGAATGTGTGCGATTAATACAGAGAAGCATGTTTAAGTAAAAAAAAAAAAAAAAAAGTTTACAAATAGGCTGAACATAGAGGTTTTCCTCTATGAACCTGCGTTGAAAAGATTATCAATAAAGTGGAAGCATTTATTCTCAGTTAAAAAAATGTTCCGGAAGTGCCCTTGGTGTAATGGTTATCGTCGTAGGAAATGGACACGGCGACACGAGTCCAAATCCTGGATGAGGCTGATTGCATATCACATAGCACTAATACCCTTGGGAAAGGTATGAATCCAATTATTCTCCCTCCAGCTATGGGTAAATAGTAGGGCAGACTACGTTCTTCAACCTTGGTGAGGTAACTAGTTTAGTAGAAGGAAAACTCTGATTTCAAACCTGTTAAACACCGCTTAAAAATTGACCCTGTGTCATATCCTACCTGAGCGGAGGGCTTCATAAATATGGTTAAAAACGTTCCGGGCGCAAAGGTCATTACAAAAGTCCCGTTGAGGGTCTTATGAGACATAAAATGGTTGATTGGTTGTGTTTCATGTCATATCAACCATTGTAGGTTACTTAATGTCAAATCATGTTTATACACGTATATTAGATATATATGATTTGTAAAGAATTAGTTTGTAGATAACCTTTATATACGAGTCAATGCTTATTTGTTTGCACACAGTGAAATGGTTATACTGGGTAATACTAATAAATCAATTTAACACCATTAATTTGTTTGCTCACAGTTATATGATTTTATGCTAAGAAAATTATTAGATATTTCTATTTGACCCATAGATTGGACCCTAACAAGTCCGACCACTCCAGGTCAGAAAATCAGAATTGTTTGACTAAACTGAATAGCTTGCAATAGAAATGTTTTTGACAATTAAACTGTACTTACATTTTAACTGCATGCTTATGCTAAACTGAATTATTTGAAATGGAACTGTTTTTGACATTGAAACTGTACTTAAGCTAAACTGAATTGTTTAATATAGAACTGTTTTGAAATTTTACTGTGTGTATACAACATCTGTACTTATAATAAACTGAATTAGTTGAATTAGAACTGTTTGACTAAACAGAATAGCTTAAAATAGAAATATTTTAGACAATTAAACTGTGTACTCATGCTCAACCGAATTGTTTGAAATAGAACTGATTATTTGTATAAAATGGGTTTGGCGTTAAATAACCTACAAAGGTTGAAATGCCATAAAACCCAACCAACCAACTATATTCCCCAAAGGCCCAGTACTGAAAACTCTTCATCAAATGGTTTAGTAGGGGTATTCTACAGCCTCTGCCAATTGAGCTTGGGATATAAATTGACCGATCACGATTGATTTCCTTGCAAAAAGTGCAAGGGTTAACAGTCCTTATATGCATATATATATATATATATATATATATAGAGAGAGAGAGAGAGAGAGAGAGAGATTGATAAACAAGATAATCCCATTCTCTCTCTACTTCTCCTCATATTGCCTCGCGGCTTTTCACCCGTTATACCCTCCACTCTTTCGTTTCTTTCTTTTTTAATACTTCTTTCTTCATCCTTTTTCTCTTTCTCCTTCTGATTCAAACTCTTTCTTGGTGAACAAATATGTTCTACAGAATATTCCTCTACTGTAATACGACATACTTTTTTAAACACAAACGTTATTTTACTGATTAAACATTTACCTCGCTCCCGATATATAGCATTTCCACCTTGTTTTTTGTATTTTATTTATCATCCATATGGGATCTAACATCACTAGATATCATCCTTCCTAGTTCTCATGATGGTTCATTTGAACCAAAACGTTATAACGTTGAATTTATGTCTCGTGTTTATTAATTTCTCTCTATATTGTCAGATTCAATTTCATGGATGGTTATATATATATATATATATATATATATATATATATATGCATTTTTGTGTGTGTGTCAAAAATCCATAATCTCGTTTACTTATTGAAGTATGTACCATATTCACATTTAACGCTATGTGCGAAATGAACATATAATGTTCATTACGATAGAACATAGGAATCTCGAAATTCGAAAATACGTAACGACTTCTTGTTCAGGTACGAAACCTATTTATTAACTTTGTGTTAAAGGTTTCGACATAAGGAGGAGAGACACAATCTTTTATGCTGTCTTATTCATTTGGCCCCCATCACGTGCGGCCCCCATAGGGCGTACGTTCGCCTCGCGTCTGCGAGTTCCAAAAGTCGATCCTTCTCGTTTGGTGTCTGGTTTCCAACTCCCTAACTTTCTTCAAATCTCCACAAACCTCTGCGCGCTTCCGGTGCGTGACGTCACTCGCACTCCGTCACCCGTTTTGTCTCGGAGTATTGTGACATCTGAGTGACACCTCCATCCGCCCGTGCGCGCCCGTGTTAACACCTGCC
>OY757919.1:84746543-84841543 GCA_963585895.1 Sepioteuthis lessoniana | reverse complement strand
TTAATATCTTTCAAATCTTTCTCTTTTTTTGTCGTTTCACACTTTCTTTCTCCCTTTCTATCAGTGTGTGTGTTTATATATTTTTTCATCTCCCTTTCTCTGTCTATCTCTCTGTCTCTGTATATAAATATACATATAAATATTTGTGAGTGTCTTTTCATATCTACGTATATCTATATCTTTTCTCATCTCTCTGATTCTGTCTATTTTAATTTTAAACTTTCAGCATTTCTCTGTCTGTCTGTTTGTCTCTCTTTGTCTCTCACGCATCCTTCTATATATCTTTTACGCACACCTCTTTTCATCTTTCATACCTCTTTCCCTCTATGCCTTTTTCCTATCTATTTATATATATATCTTTTACACATTTCTCCATCTCTCTTTCTCTCTCTCACTCTCTCTCTCTCTTATACATCTCTGTATGTCCTTTTCTCTCTCACTTTCTCTTTTATACATCTCTGTATGTCCTTTTCTCTCTCACTCTCTCTTTTATACATCCCTGTATGTCCTTTTCTCTCTCACTCTCTCTTTTATACATCCCTGTATGTCTTTTTCTCTCTCACTCTCTCTTTTATACATCTCTGTATGTCTTTTTCTCTCTCACTCTCTGTTTTTCCACGACTATTTAGAGAAAGAGACAAGACGAAACAGCATTATTAGTAAATACAGTAAGCCGATCAAAAACAATATTAAAAAAAAAACAACGTTTGATCGATCATGAAAAGAGGTACATTGGGAATTTCTGAAATCAATTGGTTTCAAACATGCTCATAAATAGAATGAAAACATAACAGAAGTTGACCTTAAAAACAAAAGAAAAGTCTCGGTAATCCAGACAAACCTTTCAATTCATTAAAAGAAATAAACACTATGTTTGCGAAAAAAGGAAAATAGATTTTTCCAGAGCACACGTAACTGTTCCAACAGACCGCACAATAAAATGTCACCTCCCCCATAGAAATAAAAATCTAAAAAAAAATAAAATAAAGCAAAAAAAAAAAAAAGAAGAAAAACCTCCAAAAACAAAGATCTTGCTCAAGAACAAAAGAAGTAGTAATAAGAAAGTAAATATATAACCATTACATTTGGAAATGTACCAGAAACCTTACAATTGGGATAACATGAATCTGATGGTGCAAAAATGTTTAGAGACTACATTGACTAATAGTATACTCACTCTACCAAACATTGACCAATAGTATACACACTCTACCAAACATTGACCAATAGTATACACATTCTACCAAACATTGACCAATGGTATACACACTATACCAAGTAAAGTCACGAGAGAAGTAAAAATGAATGTTGGTTGATTTCTTTGTTTAATACCATATCAACGTAGGTCGGTTACTTAATGTCGAAGTTAACTTTGTAGAAGATAAGAAGTGGTACTATTTAACTCTTAGCTGTGAGGATAAGGGAGTTCATGCCTTCCCCAATGATATTAGTCCGAAAGTGAATGTAATAGCGTGACGGAAGTTCCAACTTACTTATTTCAAAGGTGCAGTCAAGCACATTAGCCATTATACCACGGATAATCGGGCCCCCCACCCAAATGTTGATTTCGTAGCAGTAGGCATAGGAGGAAATAGATAAAAGGAGTGAGGGGGGTGCTTATTGCTTTCTTTTCCTATTATGTCTCTTCTTCTTTCTTCCTCCTCCATCTTTTTATTTTTTTCTCCAATGCTTAATGCGACATAAAACCCAAAATTCTGAAGTCTTTGAATAAATAAAGATGAAATATTAATTCAATATGTTGTCTGTGTTTTCCGTTTATTCACTTTACCACGTATTTTTCATATATATATATATATATATATATATATTGGCTGGATGACCTTCGAACTTGTTCGGTTCCGGTTGTAACTGATCCATTATGATGCTAATCCTTCTATCTAGCAAAGAGACAAGGATTTTGATTCGCATTTTACTGTGCTTCCCTTTAGATGAAAAATTCAAATGATTAAAAATGACGTTCACTAAAACATTGGACAAGGAATTACTTTATTGTTTAAGCTAGAGTCTATTAAGTGCATTGCTTTTATAAAAAAAGCTCGATAGGATATACTTTTTTGCTGGGCTGCTGTTACTTACCCATATAAAAACATTATGAGACTTAAAATTATTTAGTGAAAAGTAATCGTAAATTGATTGTCTAAAGTTATGCTTTTATTTTTGTTATGCTTAAAAATTGGTACTGATAAATGTACAGTCACTTAACATAACGTCGCGGATTAATATTAACAATCTGTTGTGCGGATACAGTATGATATTATTCTATAAGTATTTAGTTCAGACCGTTGCTCTATTATTATGGCCAAAATTGTCATTTAAGCCTCCCGTAGAAAATAGTTAAAGTTTCGTCTCATTGGCTTAGTTTTCAGCTAGTGTAATTAATTATTTGGATTTCTACTGATTTAGACAAAATGGATGAATAAATAAATAAATAAATAAATAACAACTTCAGTATGCCAATAATTTAACATGATTCATTTCTGTCCTTTTTAATACCATAAATCTGCGTCTGGATTATTCCCGTTTCCCGCTACCGTTAAAACCTGGCTGTCTTCGTCTCGATCCAACATTTTCGATGCTAAACACTTTCAGTCTTTTTATCTTTTTTTTTTACGTTTTACGATTCTGCAGACGACATGTTAATCTAAGAACATCAAAGGCTTGTAACGTCGTGTCCAATTCTTTTTTTTAAGAAATATTTTTTTTGCTTCACTCTCCTACGAATACTTGAAGCAGATGAACTCTCTCTCTCTCTCTCTCTCTCTCTCTCTCTCTCTCTCTCTCTCAGTCTCTCTCAGTTGTAACATTATGTAAAGAAAACCAAATTACACTCTTGATTTAGTTTTCTGCCATTGGATTCTGAGATATTCGTATGTACGTTATCTGTTAAAGAATATCGACCTCAGCTATTGGTTAAATAGTACCACTACTGTTCCTCTGCAAGTATAGATTTGGCATTTAATAACCTACGAATGTTGATATGCCTTTAAACAAAGAAGAAGAAGAAAAGGAGGAGAAAGAAAAGAGGAAGAATATCGATCTTTGTTATCGAAGAATCTTGACAAAATGACGTAAAAAAACCTTCTATATTTTCTTTGTTTTCTGCAACAGACTAATTTATTAATAATCTAATCGCTGGTGGAGTTAGTTTGAGTGACAAAGCAAAGGATAGAATATTTAAAGATTTGAGAAAGCTAAAAGAAAAATAAATCAAAGGAAAAAAAAATCTTACAGTTTGTTCTCTAATTTTGCGATAATCATCCATTGATTCGACGAGTGATATTTTTCTATAACTTTTTTGCAGTTATATATTAAACTTGGTTTAGTCTGGCAAGCAGGCTTCAGTTTACTTACAGCATTTTATCTTCCAAAGTGCTCACCCGTTTAAGTACTAAAATGGATCATTACTGCTTAACTTTCATTATATAATGATAACTGGTATTTGAAACGTGACTTAACTATTATCCTTTAGATATAATACAATGCTGCAAGTAAAACATTGAAAATGTATAATTGTGTATATATGTTCCATTATAAATATGCATTTCAATTTTATTTAAAATTTATTATCATTTATTCATCATGTTATCTATGTCCCGATTTTAAAGGAAAAATTTAGAAGTCATCAGAAGAGCTTTGCTCTGATTGGCTATTGCAAAATTATATATAGAGCCATTTCTGTGGTCATTTTTTCTTGTGTGGATGCGCAGGTTAGCTGCCGGGATTGGGGTTGGAGTAAGATCAATGCCAACTGGGTCATTTGGGTGAAGGGGTCTGATGTTGCAAGACCCGACCCCCCCATGAACCCAAAGGAAACATCATTGATGACTCATCCCGATGCATCAATGAAGATGTATGATATAAATAAAATCTACGTTCAATTTATTTTCTTTTTTTATATCTATAAAAAGTAAAGTTGGCGATCGTACTTGAGGGTGACCCGAAGGCTCCCTTTTCAATAGCTACAACACTGAGGTGAACGGGAGTGGGCTACTCCTTTCCCTGGATTGCTCCACTACCCTTGATAAGTACTTTATAATGCTGCATGTTAAGCGAAGAAGCATCAAAGTGCCATTTTTTTTTAGTCTTTGGTATGACTCGACCTGGGATTGAACGCCGGTCTCCCGAGCCAATGGTGAACACCCTATCCTTTGATTTATAATTATGTAAATATCAAAGTTAAGGTAAATTGTATTCCCCGATGTGACGAAGAAACTCCATCAAATCTTGTGCCTATTTGATCAAACAGCCTTTTAATAAAAAGGTCTGTTGAAATAGATTTTTAATGGAACTTATCTTTTAAGTAAACTTCTATCTTTGATGTATTTGCTTGGCATGTGAATTTAAAAAAAATATTTATATATATATTTATATATTCTTATATATTAATCACCGTGAATTGAGATTTTAATTTGAATATATTAAAACCATATATTCACAATGGATTGTTCCTATTAAATTTATTTAGATACTTTATATATATATATATATATATATATATATATATATATATATATATTTATATATGAGTGTGTGTGTGTGTGTGTGTGTGTGTGTGTGTGTGTGTGTGTGTGTGTGTATTATCTTAGGTCAGAAGAAAAGTAACGTTTTAATAAGAACGTCACAATGACAATGAAGGTTTACTCTGCACTTCTCAGAGGCTAAGAACTGTAGCAACTTTTTTAACAGTTCACCATAGTCCGTTTTGGTTTCTTTGTTTTAATGCCACATCAACATTTTGGGGTTATTAAATGCCAACGTCTTCCTTATAGAAGAACAGTTGTGATAATATCTAATACATAGTTGGGTGGAAAAAGGAGGTTCATGCCTTTCTCAGGAGTATTAAACCGAAAGTTAACGTAATAGCGTGATTGGAGTTTGAACTCGCTTACTACGATTTCGCAGTGCATCACTTTAGCCACCACACAACGGGAACTCGCTAGACAACGTATGAGTGGTTATATTTCGAAATCACTGACGTAATTCTAAGAAATCTGTTTCATTTTGAGTCCGAGAAACTTGTGGCAAAGATAATTTCACTTTTGAAAGGAGACTTTTTTTTTTACAAAAACAAATAAATAAATAAAAATGAAAAATAGTTCTCTTGAAATTCGCGTGAGTAGACGAGGATCAGATGTCAGGGGGAAAATAAAATTAAATAAAGGATTCAACAGAGAATAGATCAAGCGAGGAAAAAATATATCCTGAGAAATAAGGCTCATTTTAAAATGCGTTTCTTTTTCTTTAGGAACACGAGAGGCGAAAAATCTGCCTTTTGAAGCAGTGACTGAATTACTCAGTGAGTTGCAGTTCAAATGGGGCAGATTTTTTTTTTCTGTCATTTTTTCGGCGTCAGTGAGAAGATTCTCGAAAGAACCATCAAACCAAAAGAATACTGCCTAATTAGGATATTCGTTCGAGATCTGTTCATTGGAGCTGCTTGCAAAGAGGGCTCTTTGTATCATATATATATATATATATATATATATATATATATATATATATATATTTCTACTTACTGGCGCTTTATATATTCAGGATGTTTAAAAAATAGATGTCATTTGAGATTTACAAGCTATTTCAAAAGATTGATATCATTTCTGAATTCATTAACTTGACCAATTCTCGTTCAAATATTCTGGAAACTACTCATAATGTTATATATTGACCTACGACCCGGCCATGCTGTCAAAATAGGAAATGTAAATAACAGGTGCATCCGCTCAAGGAATATCAGAATATAAATTTTTTTTCACTGGAAAACAAAAGGTGTTTAAACATTGAAATAAATCTTCTAACCGACTGGATTATTTGCTAATAAAGTTATATATTTTTGAAATGAATTGACTTAGATAAAAAAAAAAAACAGCAATGGTATCAAAAAATTCCAGATTAAATTAAGTAATTTCATAAAAATGGTAAAATCAGAGTTTAAGAGGGTCTTTTAGGGAATTATTGGATGAATTACTTTACAGAATATAATCTGTATATATTGATAGAGAATATGTTCTGTGCAAAGATCTTATTTATTTATTGAAAGATGAATAAGAGAAGATAGTTAAAAGCGGAAAAAGAAGAGGAGGAGTAAAAAACTAATGAATACAATTTTGATTTTTTTCTAGACATTCTCTTAAAATATGAGATCATTTGAACGAGAATTGGTCAAGTTATCAGATTACCAAATGATATCGATTTTTCTAAAGTACCCTACATATCACAAATAATGACAATTTTTTTTAAACGAGCCGTATATATCATTCTGAATATGTATTTATATTGCTTTTTACGTCTCTTTTTCTATGCCACTCTTTATTTAAATATAAATCCATGTATTCCAGTCTTCTTATCTATTGCCCAGCCCAGTCAGTTGGGACAGTAGAATACCCAACTGTAGCTCTGTAGGCGGGTAAGACTCCCCCAACAAGTGTCCTGCATATGACACTAAACGACCTGATGATGAGGTTCCAGTAATACTGGAGTTATGAGAAATGCGGTTACCCCGCTTCATTGCCATCGTTCCTAAGTTTACTCTGGCTCGGAGTCATAGCACCAGAAATGTTCCTATATATGGATCGAAAAGAACTGTTTGACATTTAAATAGAGTGCAAACAAGTGATATATAAATTGAACTGTTTGAAATAGAACTATTTAATCATTTAACTGTGTGTCAACAAATGACAGATGTTTAATTGAATTGTTAGTAAGATATAACAATCCTCGGAACAATTCAACTGTGAGCAAACGAATGAGTAATGTTGAAAAGAATGATTAGTGTTAGATAGTAATACTTGTAACCACTTCCCTGCGTTCAAACAAATGATAAATACTGAATAGAATTATAAGTGTTAGATAGCAACAATTGAAACCATTTAACTGTGTAGAAACAATGGCAATACTAGTGTGTAAACAAATAAGTTCTAACACGTTAGAAAATAGATAATCGACAAACTATTCTCTTATACCCTGTATATCTATTTGAATGTGTTTAAGAAATGACTGTTATATAGTAGTAATCGAAACTGTTATATAGTAATAATCGAAACCATTTAAAGAAATGATTAATAGTAAGTAGAATTAAACGTTTTTCATACGAGAAACTATTTAACAAAAAAAAAAAAATGAGCTCAACAAACCATATATATTCAATATAGATTTATTAAGAGGATTTGAAGAAGCAGAAGATACCCAGCACAAAAATTAAGGGCACGGACTACGCCGACGACATAGCACATCTGGCAAATATACCCGCCCAAGCCGAATCCCTGCAATATTGTCTGGAACGAGCAGCTGCTGTCATAGGTCTCCATGTCAACACAGACAAGACGGAATACATGTGCTTTAATCAAAGAGGCGACATCTTCACACTAAATGGTAGTTCTCTGAAACTAGAGGACAAGTTCACCTACCTAGGAAGCAGCGTCTCATCAACCGAGACAAACATCAAAACACAACTAGCAAAAGCGTGGACAGCTATCGATAGGCTATCAATTATATAGAAGTTAGACCTAACCGATAAAATAAAATGCAGTTTTTTCCGAGTTGCAGTCGTGTCGATACTGCTATATGAATGCACTTCATGGGCGCTAAGTAAAGGTATGGAGAAAAAGCTTGAGTGCAGTTACACAAGAATGTTTTGAGCAATATTGAACAAGTCCTGGAGGCAGCACTGCAAAAGCAGCGTTGTACGGCCATCTACCAACCATCACGAAAACTATCCAAATTAGACGAACCAGACATGCGGGACACTGCTGGAGAAGTAAGGACGAACTCGTAAGAAACATAATTCTGTGGGACCCCTTCACATGGATGAGCAAAGGCAGGACGATCATCTAGAAACTATATACAACAGCTCTGTGCAGATACAGAATGTAGCCTAGAAGATCTACCGGGAGCGATGGACGATAGAAACAGGTGGCGAGAGAACGTCAGGGAGATCCGTGCTGGTGGCATGGCATGATAATGATGATATATAGCAGTTTTTATCTCTTTTTCTCATCATGTACAACCTGATACAAGGTTTCATTCTTATGCTGTATTGGCGATGTTAGATCCCAGAGCGAACAGATTTCGATCTTCTTCAGATTTCGATCTTAAGCAGGAGAGCCACTTCTGAAATAGATAACCATCATTCCTACACACACACACACACACACACACACACACACACACATATATATATATATATATATATATATAAAAGAATGATGGTAATATATATATAATTATATACGTAAGAATGATGGATATATGTCACTATCTCTCTCTCTGTCTTTAAGAATGATGGTTATATATATATATATATATATATATATATATATATATATATATATATATATATTAAAGAATAATGGATATATATATATATATATATATATATATATATATATATATATATATATATATATATATACTCATTGGCCTAGTGGGATGAATGTTCGCCAATTGCCCAGCAGACCAGAGTTAAATCCCAGGTCGCGTCATACCAAAGACTTAAAAATGGTACTTGATACCTCCTTGTTTAACACACAGCATTATAAGGGTTCAATACCAGGTCGCGTCATACCAAAGTCTTAAAAATAGTACTTGATACCTCCTTACTTAACACTCAGCATTATAAGGTACGTATCAAGGGTAAAGTGGAGCAATCCGGAGAAAGAAGTAACGCCCTCCCCTACACCTCGTTGTAGTAGCTATTGAAAAGGAAGCCTTCTGGTCGCCCTCGACGAAGGTTGCCAAATTAACTTTTAATTATATATATATAAGAATGATGGTGTTATATATATATATATATAGGCACGAGAGGTCTGATCTCTGATTATTTAGCGTCTCAATCTCTCGTTTATTATCTGTCTCCGACTTTAATATTAATAACTTGTTATTAACATTTGAAGTGGTCTCAGTACATTTAATGATATCTTTTGTTTTCCATCATCTTCATCTGAAGCAAAGCTAGTATTACTACTCCTCTTTGTCAGCTGCCTCCTTGTCCCTACACTTGATTGGCTGGTTATCTAATCAATTTTCCATCTTGCTTTTTACTTCTGTTTTCTTTTTTTCTTTTTTCTCTTCGTCAACCAAAATAATCCGATGAACAAAGAAAACTCCAGAACAAAACTTAAATCGTTATGTAAAGAAAAATATCAATCGTTGACTGCAATGAGTTTTTTTTTACATCAAAAGTACTCGACAAGAATTCGAAAGGAGAACCCCCCCCCGAAAAACAATTTTAAATAGAAAAGAAAAGAATGACATAACCAATTGAAGGTCAAAGTAGAAAATTAGCAATTCATACCAGTTGAACTTGCCAAATTATTCACTTACTAGTTTTGTCAATCAGAAATTATGTTGAACATTTGAGCCGAAATATTTTATATATATATATATATATATATATATATATATATATATATTTGTTAAAAAATGAGAAATTTAGAAATAGTATTCACTTTTCGTTACATATACATGTGTATATATCATCTTATTAAGTACGTACATATAACTTTATATATTATCTTATTAAGTATATATATATATATATATATATATCATCTTAAGATTACAACAACATCATTATCATATCGTGCCCCTTGCACGAATTTCCCTGAGCCTCTCTCGCCATTCATCTCTATCGTCCTTCGCTCCCGGCAGGTCTTCCAGGCTACATCATGTATCAGCACAGAGTCGTTGTAGATAGGTTCTCACTGGTCGCCCAAACATTGCTCGTCCGTGAGAAGGAGTCAACTGGAGTACATCGCTTATAAGTTCGTCCTCACTTCTTCAGCAGAGTTCCGAATGTCTGGTTAGTCTAATTTGGATAGTTTTGTCGTGACGGGTGGTAGGTGGCCGCACAGCTGCTGTTTTCTGGGATGTTACCTCCAGGACTTATTCAGTACAAGTCAAATCATTCTCGTGTGATTGCCATCAAGCTTTTTCTCCATAGGCTTAGTCAGCATCTACGTGGTGCATTTATATAATAGTATTGACCCGACCCTAACTCAAACAACTATATATATATATGTTTGTGTGTGTGTGTGTGTGTGTGTCTTCTATTGGACTCTGAGCGGTACCAATTATCCTCATATCTCCTGGCAGAACTTCCTATGGTGTAGTGGCTAACGTGCTTGACAGTGACATCGTAATTCGAACCCCAGTAGCGCGAGTTCGAACTCCAGTTTTACTTTTACTTTCCCTTTCGGTAAAAGTGTGTTTTCATTAGCTGTTTGTATATCTATTTCAATTTTAACTATATATATATATATATATTCAATTAAAATCGAAATGTATTATATACTCAGGCTGCAATTCGTTATCTAAAAAGGTTTGTTTAAATACCGCAGATTGTTTCTTTTTTAAAATCTTCAAGTGAGGACGTACAAGTCTTCTCAATAGTCTTATTATATCAGGCTCAAGTTGGTGAAGAAAGTACCCTATATTAACTCAAGTGCTTTCGAACATTTCGCTAGTCATCTTCAAGGATTATGTTAGATCGTTTGTTGCAGTGAATTTTATTCATATTTATTTGTAGTGTTTTTATTCACTAATCTGCGTGTTATATTCTTACTGACGCAATGATAATGACGCACGCGGGAAGACTTCTTTAGAAAAATATATACCTCTCACTTTATTTGTAAGGGTACAAAAGGGTTACTCAAGGTTTGCGTGTGAGAGGGAGCTGGAAACCGAACATAAACTGTAATATTTTGACCCCACTGTTACGGCCGTCAGCGTTGGGTCTTTCTCGTTCTCCAGGGCTGCTCAACCGGAGGCCCAGGGCCCACTCTGCTGGGTGATGGCTTTCTTTATTGCATCTTATCTGCATCTTCTCCGGACCTCAACTCATCAGGGCCCAAAGGCCCCTTCGGTCTGATGTGACTTTTCCTACATCTCGTCTATAACTCCGTCCGATCTTCAACTCTACTGCAACTGGCACTCTGACTCGAACTCAACTGAGTTATATAATCGTTCGACGCCCACTCGATCTTTGAAATCGAATGTTTAATCGTCATCAACCGGAAATAACTGTCATGCAGTTCAGAGGTTACTCTCTTCCGGTGCATCAGTCTATGAGTGTGCCATAGGGATTTTTTCAGCTCGTCCCATTTCATCAGCCAAATTCCGCCCACGCGATTTCCTCTCATAACTGCCATTAGAATGTGTCACCTTCTTCCGGTGCATCACCTTGGAATGGCATTTTTGGCCGGGTCAAAAGGTCAAAATACAACATGCGTAAACGGTCGAACAATATTAATACTATTGTTATTTCGATCCCTCTGATCACTATTTTCCCTCAAATTGTATTTTTGTAACATAATTTCTTACCAAATTCTGCAGAACACCAGAAGCATTATTTTCTTGGTGCAGTGTTGAATCCCGGAAGCAGTTCCCTACAAAACGGCAGCTGTAAGAACACTCACTTCCCATCTCACAACCATCCAAATATGACAAACAAGATATGATAGACATTGCAGGGGAATTAAAGACTAATTCATTAGCGACGTTCTGATATGGACTCTCAGTGAGTCCTCGTGGCGTAGTGGCTAACGAGCTAGACTGCTGTATCAGAATAAGCGAATTCAATTATTACGTTCACTTTTGGAGTAATACCCCTGAGAAATGTATAGCCTTCTCACAGATACGGCTTAAATGTTACCACTACTGTTTTTCTACAAGGATGGCTTTGGCATTAAATATTCCACAAAGGTTGATATGCCATTAAACCAAGAAACCAAACCAAACTATCAGGTCTCCTGTGTATTCTTAACAATGCTGTCTTCTGTATGTTCTTGATTTCTCCACTGATTTCCAATTTCTCCGTTCACCTAAGACTTTTGGTACGTCAACTACAATTGGTATCAGTGTCACACTATACCACGGCCTATACCAGCAAGATCCAAGTATATGTCTATATTTCTGAGATGCGGTATTATGTATATTATTTACATTTTTCGGACTATTATCCTCATCTCTGTCGCCATGTTTATCATAACGTTTCGGCCGTTGTACGTTCCGGCCTTCTTCAGGTGGTTGGAATGTCGAACTTATCCCTTTATTTCACTCACCGGGATAGACAGTTCTAGTTCCATGGGTGTCAAATCTCAGTTACCTCCCGTTAATTTCCCCTCTGAGTTCTCCACTGCCTTCACCGGGTATTGAACTCACACTCTTTGGGTATGTCACTGGATCTAACCAATGCCTTTATCCACTGTGCCAAGTGGCCTTGAGGATTTTATATTTATGTTTTTATTTTATTTTCATTCAGTGGTTCATTTTGTTTGGTTTTATGGCACATCAACCATTATAGGGTATTAATGCTAAATCCATTTTATACATATGAACTGCTATTTGAAACCCTTGGTTCAATCCCAGGTCGCGTCATACCAAAGACTTTAAAAATGGTACTTGATACATCCTTGCTTAACACTACGCAATATAAGGTACGTATCAAGGATAAAGTGGGGCAATCCAGAGAAAGGAGTAGCGCCCTCTCCTTCACCTCGGTGTAGTAGCTATTGAAAAGGGAGCCTTCTTGTCGCCCTCGACTATGGTCGCCATCTTTACTTACTTTATAAGTATAGTTATTTGTTTACACACTGCTTCAATGTCAAAAACTGTTCCATTTCAAATAATTCCGCATTCCCCAAAGTTCCAGCATTACTGGAACCGCACCATCAAAGAGTTTAGTGTCATAACAAGACACTCGTTGGGGGAGTCTTTGCCCTCTGCAGAGAAACAGCCGGTATAGTCCAGCCGACTGGGCTACAGGGCGCTCGTTGGGGGAGTCTTAGCCCTCTGAGGCTGTCGGTGTATTTCTACAGCTCCATCTGACAGGGCAATCAAGTTGTTGGCAGAAACAGCAAAATTTACAAGATGACAAGTTCTTTTTTTCTTGTGAATTAGCACTCGGTTTGACCTTCTAACTAGTTATTATAACCATTATTATAACCATTATTATATTCATTATATAGCTGGCGAGTTTTTCGCACCAGTTACTTGTGGCTTTTACAAGAGACCAAATAACAGAAAATCTTCTTAGTTCTCCTGGATAATATCAAGTATTCTTGCCGATCTCAGCTGTGAGTTGCAGTTCTTCAGATTTCTTGATCTTTCTTAATATTGAACGACTTGTCGATAGAATACGCTGACAGCATTCATCGCAGAGTAAAAAAGTAATGTCCTGATTCTGATACTAAATTGTATCTAATGATAAGAGTCTAGTTCTGGAAATCTGGGTAGTGTGAAGTCCTCTTCATTCCAATTAGTTCCAGTTCCACTCTGACTTGGAGCGGCAGTACATATATAGATCTCTTTAAAATTATTTGTATTCGATAGGATCATATGCAAAAAAAAGCCTCTTAAAAACAACTACAGAAAAAAGGGTATTGAATGCGATTCCCAAACCTCTAAAATAACTGTAAACGGGTTTTAAAAAATCAATCGATCTTCCTTCGTGACATAGCGTTAGCAAACATGAAACGGCTGATAAAAAATCTCCGCTCCAAATCCTTGTCTGTCACCTTTAATAAAATTTGCCTACCAGAAAATCTGCTGCCTAAATATACATCCCCTATATATATATATATATATATATATATATATATATATATATATCGGTAGCATTTTATCTTTTAATCTTGTTTGTTAACATAAAACAGACTTTATATCTGCCTAGTTTATCTTTGATCCGTTCAATTCTTCGAATAAACCATTTAACTTTTCGGTGGGATGATTTTAAAAAGGCGCCGTATGTACTTTCGACGGTAACTTAAACCATCTTCAGCGGGAGTGAACAAGGAAATGGATAACGTAATGATATGTCATATACATTTATTGAAAGAGTAGGAGGAAGAACAAGTGGGAGGGAAATTCACAGAAGAAAAGAATTTTACTTCATGTAAGATGAAAAATTGGCGAGAAATGAGCTATAGGTATTTTAGAATGTGACTATTATCTTCAAAGATGAGCTTTAAGGAATGTTTGTCAATCTTTAAGTATATTTCCTGGTGAAAAATTAAGGTATTTTCAGGTAGACATTTTTCTGTATTTAGTCGTAAGGCACGAATGTGTTTTGAGATGTTGAGAGATGGAACTAATTTTTGAAAGAAGTGTTAAACGACTTAGCTGTTAGGCCTATGGAGGCACTTTACTGGAGAAGCATTCTATTAGTGGACGTTGAAACTGATATATATATATATATATATATATATATATATATATATATATATATGAAATTCAAAAGAAGCGCACTAATACTGCTAGATAAGACAAATAGGTAAGCAGTAGGAAAACATTTGGGAACCAATGCACTAAAACATGCTTGAAACGCACGCACTACCCCAATAATAATGATACCTAAATGATTTCTGGAACAAAAAGAGATGCCACATCTAAAGACAAATTGCTCTATGAGATTTATTTTTCTTCCTACTTATAGTTTATACACCATCTTTACCAAAATTCTGATACTTTTTGAAACAGACAGAAGATAAATGAAATCCTGCTTGTTATGTTTCAAAGAAGGTAATAAAGCGTTTTCTCCAGTTCAAATTTAAGTCATTACTACATTTATTGATCGTGATTTTTACCGCAATTTCGACATCATAGCAGCTGGATTACTTCAATTAGCCTATATAATGATTGATTTTAACGTCATGTTTATCCATCAAGGGTT
Organism: Sepioteuthis lessoniana; assembly: GCA_963585895.1. Taxonomy (NCBI): domain Eukaryota; kingdom Metazoa; phylum Mollusca; class Cephalopoda; order Myopsida; family Loliginidae; genus Sepioteuthis; species Sepioteuthis lessoniana. The sequence goes on along the minus strand of OY757919.1, from coordinate 84,826,857 downwards.
ATTTTATGACTTGAGGTTAGGGAATTACGTTCATTGTACATATACTCTCATGTTTTTGCGTATTTTTTTCTTAAGAGTTTTTGCACATTTTTATCCTTAGATAGAATCCTAAGAGATGCAACTACTCCATGTCAGTGAACCTACGAGTAATGGCAATGAAGAGGTACTTTATACTCCTTACATCTACAGAACTGGAGTCTCAACATCACATTCAGTCTAGTGTTATACCCAGGAGATATAGCCTTTATAAGGATTACTCTATAGAATGTATTAGTCATAAATATTTAAACGAGAATAAAGATTGTAGAAACCACTGAGGATTTTGAGAAGGCTGTAATTTTACCATTCTGGCACCGCTTCCAAATAACAATGTGGGTTTGACATTCTAAGGTCTTTCATTCCGACCAAGATTTTTGAAGAATAAAAAAAAACTTTGCATTCAGGACTGAAAACCACCACTAAATGTTCATCTTGTTATGTTGCTTAGGCAATGATTGTTGTGTTCATTACGCGATGATTATGTTATGTTGTTTACGAAATGATTGTGTTATGTAGATTGTGCAATGATTATGGTATGTTGTTTACGTAATAATTATGGTGTATTGATTACGCAATAATTATGCTATGTTAATCGCGCAATGCCAACGTATTATTCAAATTTTATTGTGTAATGTTCTTATTTCTAATTCTTTATATTAAGCGATAAAAATTATCTGAGCAAATTATTATAAATGATGTGGACCCAGTTTGTAACTGCGAAAAGATAACTCGGAACACGGTATAAGTTTAAGGATATATTGAAGTAACTAGATACTAAGAAAAGTGGTGGTATAAACTAGGCTTACTTGTCAGTCGAATATCCAGTCTCTGTCCAATCTCACAACGACCGACCGACCCCCGACGAGAGTACTTGGCTCTCGATTAATATAGGATTTGGAAGAGTCCATCAATGGGTAGTTTACGGTTCTATAACAATAAACATGAGTGTATATAAGTATGGTGCACAACTTCTAAGTGACAAAGTTTCCTAATGTTAGGGAAATCTTAGAATTGTCTCAGAGTATGAACGTGGTTCGTCTGTAATTAGACATTTCATGTAACCTGGTTTGGTCGTGGGGTTGCTTCGCACGGAGCCTGTCTTGCACAGGAATGACCCAGCGGTAACCATTCTTTTCCAGGTCTGGTTTGAATTCAAATACCATACCAAAGTTAAAGAGCCAGTCTGCTCACTGCTTACTCATCATTGAAAGGAGAATAGTTGGATTCATGCCTTTCCAAGGGAAATTAGCGCTTTGTGAAATGTAAACAGCTTCGTTTAGGATTTGAACTCACGTGACCGAGTGCACTTCCTACAACGATAACCGCTACGCTGCAAGCGCCACTGTATGGATTTAATGCCTTCAGAATAATTTAGTTTCCATTATAAAAAACTGGATTATTTATGGATCGGCACAATTATCAGTCATCGGGATTTAAATATTTGCATCAGACGAATTGGCGAGCTGGAACACAGGACCACTTGTCGACTGAAATCTTTTGTAGTCTTTTAAGTAAACAGAATAAAAAAGGCAAAAAGAGAATAAGTTGGAAGGAAAGAGCATGAAGTTAAAAGAAAATTGAGAAGACTGAAGAAAGGAAATATATATATATATATATATATATAGAGAGAGAGAGAGTAAATAGTTTTGTATGTGTAGTTCTTTGCTTTGAGTAATGCTTCGTGTTATTATAACAATGCTATTTCTGATTACTCCGTAATTAGATCAGGTTTTCGGACTGATAGATATATAATGGTATCACGTTGAACTTTATATATAAGTAAATGTCACGATGGTGAAAATGACGATAAAACCGGTAAATAGAAGAAATTATTGCAGATATTTTGACTCTTTCAAGAAAAAAAGGTTCTGTAAGAAATATTAGAAATACGAATTTTCTGACTTTGTTAAGCTTCGAGAACGAAGAGGCAAGATGACGATTAGAAAAAGATGGTGAATATCTCCTGTGGGAAATGTCGTTCTATCTCAACCTGAGTTACGTGGAAACATCAAAGAAACAATATAAGCTTATTTTCTTTGAAAAGATGGCTTTTCAGATGCAATCAGCTGTGACTACAGCTGCAAGATTAACATATATTTACGTCTCAATACACGCATTGCTCTATCTGGATCTATGCATATATACAGCACTTTACCAATATCACTTGGTTACCAAGACGGAGTTACTAGTTTAATAGTTTAGTTAAATAATTTATAGCCCCCATAACCAGAAGATAAGTATAATTTTATCTATCAACGAATCTCAGTCTGTTTATTTATTATGTTTTGTGAAATTTATTGTTTATTTTATGATCATATGTGGGGCCTAGCTGAGGATCCTGCACTTTAAATCCTGATTTTCCAAGAGCAAATCCACTCACACTGAAGGATTGAGGCAATACCCTTCTTGTCACGAGGGAGTTCCCGAGGTGTAATGGCTAAACTGCCAGACTGCTGCTTTAAAATAAGCGAGTTCGAATTTCAGTCACGCTTTTACCTTCGCTTTTGGACTAATATTCTTTGGAAAGGCATGAACTCTTTAATTCTTTTAGCAATGGATGAAACAGTTTGGCGTTACTCGTTTTGTTATGGTTAACGTCGTAGGAAATGGATACGTTGACCTGAGTTCAAAACCTGGACGAAGCTGTTTCCATTTCACATGGCACTAATACCATTGGGAATGGTATGAAACCAACTATTCTCCCTCCAGCTATGATCAAATAGTTAGGTAAGCTGGGCTCTTTAACCTTCGTACGGCAACAGGTCCTGGAGAAGGAAAACTAAATTCACACCTGTTAAAATTTATTTAAAAATTGACCTTGTATCACATCCTGTCCGTGAAGTAGGGTTCTTTATATATATATATATATATATATTATAAGAGTGTTGGTTGTCACTAAATCACTTTATGGGTATGTGTCGAAGCAAGTGCAATATAATATGGAGAGTGCTCAATATCTAGGATAGAGCTATAATAATAATAAATAAATAAATATTATATATATATATATATTTAACATATTATATATATATATATATATGTATATCTAATTTATCTTATTTTCCATGGATTAAATATATGTATATCTAATATATATATATATATATATATATATATATATATATTGGTTGTATTACGGCATTTCAACCCGAGTGATTATTTAATGCTAAATTCTGTTTTATATATATATATATAAGTTGTAAGCATATAGATTATAGGTAACATTATTTTTAAACAAGTCACAGTTAAATGGTTTTTAGTATTGCTAGCCAACTCTAATGATTCTATTCAATATCAATCATACGTTCACATACAACCATACGGTTTCAAATATTGGTATCTAATACTAATATTTAAAATAAACCATTTGTTTGCTCAGAATCAAATTGTTTCAAGTATTGCCATTTAACATCAGTATTTTTATTTTTCTACTATTCCTATCTAATTTACGTTTGGTTTGGTATCGACCATTGTTGCTAATTTAATGTCAAATCCCTTTTTTTTACAAATGTTAAATATATGATTTCAAACACATTTTATAGATAACATTTGTAAACAAGTTTAAGCTAAGTTTTTGTACTCAGTTGGTTTCACTTAATTTTAAACTATTCAATTTAGCATTAATACAGTTTTTGTTTATACACAGTTAAATGTAAAAAAAACAGTTCTCTTTTAAACAATTCAATTCATCATAAGTACAGTTTAAATGTAAACGGTTCTAAATCAAACATTTCAGTTTAAAATGTCAACAAAGTTAAATGTATTGCAATGTATCTCTTACAAATCAATTAAAGATTAGTCAATGGTTTACAATCAGTTAAATGTTCAAATAATTCAGTTTCGCTAAAGTACATTTTTTCTTTCTACACAGTTAAATGTAAAAACAGTCCAATCTCAAACAACTCAGTGTAGCATAAGAATATCCGTTTTTGACCCACAGAGAGGACCCAATCAGGTACTCCCACTTTCGGCCAGACTGGATCTGAGAGCGATAGCAATGAAGGTGTACTCTGAATTCCATAAAGCTACAGAATTACTGGGGCCACACCATCAGATTGTTTAGTGTCAAATCCACGAAACTCGTTGGTGGTGGTGTCTTACCCTTCTTCTGCCGAGATGCAGTCGTGCATCTATTTTGATTTTAATCATTTGTTTGCACACAGTTAAATGACGTCAAGTATTGCTATTTAACATTATTAATTCAATTTATTAAGTATCTGTATGTAAAATGAATAATTTGCCGACAGCTATATGGTTTTAGATTGGTAACAGAAGTTTCCTTGGCGTAATCGGGAAAGTGCTGGACAGTGACCTCGAAGGAAAGAAGTAAGTATAATCATCCTTAGTAAAAAATTAAACAGTTCTGTTTCACCCATAAATGAGAAATTATATCATCATCATCATCATCATCATGTCGTGCTGGTAGCACGGATATCCCTGACCCTCTCTCGCCACTTTTCCCTATCGTTCATCGCCTCAGGCAGGTCTTCTGGACAACATCCTGTATCCTCACATAGTTGCTGAATGTATGTTCGTACTGGTCGTCCTGCTTATCATGGCCATGCGTGGGAGTCCATTCAAGTAATTATTGATTATAATTATTTGTAAACAAATATAGCTTCGAGTAACTATTCTTAATACTGGTATTTCATACGGTTTTTAATATTACTATCAAATACTAATAATATACACAAAGTCAAAAACTCCAAACAATCATATAGTTTAGTAGCTAATAATAATCATTGGTAAATAATTATAGCTTCAAGTAACTATTCTTAATACAAATAATTCACCAACAGTTAATTGGTTTTAAGTATTCCTATCAAACACTGATAATTTTCAAATCTTTCTATCTGAACAATAAATCGGACGATAACAGGTACTAATACTCCAAATCATAGTGTATATGGGAGTAATGGCAAAAAGTGATGACTTAATACTACTAAGAATGTCTCAGTATCATACTAGGATATATATCAAAAAGTCAATCATTTATATATTGTAACTTTTTTATAGTTGATATATACATATATATTTCATATAAACAGAAAGAGAAAAAATTCAATTCTTCGGTGTCATTATTAATTTATTTCAGGTCTATGATGAGACCCTCTTCAGATGTTGAATGAAGATATTGTTAAGTATTTGAATGTCATTTGAGTGTGTCTATATTGCTTCCAACGAGAAGAGAATTATATTTTTTTCAAATTTTTGTATTAAAATAATTTTTTGATATTTTTTAATGACATTTTTTTTCTTGGAAATATCATTATATATTATCATCAGATATAATGTTTATACATTCCTCTTAAAAAACCGTTACCCTTAATTTGAATATTATTGAAATTTAAACAAAAACGTAAATACGGAAAAATGTATTCGTGGCTTGGGACACAATTAAAATATTAAATAAAATATGAATATATAATTATATATTACAATATTTAAATGTATTAAATAAAGTAACATTAAAAAATGGGGTTTTATCCTTTTCTTATCCTTATCCTATTTCATACTAAAAAACGATGTGATATTTCTCAGCAAAGATTTTACTGAATAAAAACACTTTTAGTCGTATGTTTTAATCATTTTTGTATATATATATATATATATATATATATATGTGTGTGTGTGTGTGTGTGTGTGTGTGTGTGTGTGTGCACGCACGTACGAGGTTAGGCTGAAATAGTATGACGTCTTATATGCTGTAGATTACTTTTTTGATCAATGAGACCAAAGCTCTGCAACACTAATGGGAGAAGTGTGTGAACCGGAAAGAGGACTATGATAAAAAAATATTCATTATTTATAGGATGCTCATGAACATCGGCCTTTTACCAAATACTAGCGAAGTTTTATATATATATATATATATATATATATATATATATATATATATATAGATGTTCTCGTAGTATAATGGTTAAAGCGCAAGACTGCGGAATCGTATTACGCGAGGTTAAACGCCAGTTACGCTATAAACGTTCACTTTCGGACCAATACCCTCGGGAAAAGTATGAACCCCTTTTACTTCGCTAAATAGTACCACTTCTGTCCTTCTAAAAGGACGGATTTGGCATCAAATAACCAGAGAAGATTGACATGCAATTAAATAACAAACCAACCATATATATATATATATATGTGTGTGTGTGTGTGTGTGTGTGTGTGTGTGTGTGTGTGTGTGTGTGTGTGTGTTTCTTCAGCTATTGTTTAAAAAAGAAATGTGGCTAAAAGCTGATGTGGCATTAATGGAGCAAAACGAAAAAAAAAAAAAACACTTCTTAAAAACAAAAGCGCAGGTGCATTGTCATTGTGAGTCTCTATTGGGACTTGGAATGGCTATGTAGAAATTATTGTTTAAATGCACAGATGGAAGGGATTATATACTTTCTCTGTCGATGAAAAGGATGTTAAAAGTGTTTTTGTTATTCCCCTGTGATAGAGATGTCTTACAATAAAGCTAAAATAAGATTCAAATGTTATTGACACAAGGAACATGAATGATTACAGTGTAAACATTTTTTCTGCTATTCTTTCACACGTAAATTAGTTCGGAAAATGTTGCCAATAAATGCTGATGTTGCTAGTTTCTTCTCCACGAGTCTTCGTAATATGAAAAGGACAAATCATACCCAGATATTAGGCTACGAGGCAGAGCGAAAGTGAGCGTGAACTGCCTCGAAAGCATTGACTCAAAACAGAAAAAAAAAACTTATGTAAATGTATCCTTAAACTAAATACACACTTAAGGATTTAAGCAACTTTGACCAATTCACTTTCGAAAGCAGCTTCTTAGAGAAATTTTATAACTTAGATATATACTAGATTTTAAATTTGTTAAAAGCATCTATCCATATGTATCATTGCCCAGTCGGCTGGGAGTGTAGAGTACACAAACTGCTTCTCAGCAGAGAGGTAAGACCCCTCCCCGCTAACGACTGTTCTATATATGACGCTAAGCATGCAGATGATGAGGTTCCAGTAATGATGGAGCTTTGGGGAATGCGGAGCACCCCTTTATTGCCATTCAAAGCATCTATCCATATGTATCATTGCCCAATCGGCTGGGAGTGTAGGGTGCACCAACTGCTTCTCAACAGAGGGTAAAGATCCCCCCAATGAGTGTCCTGTATATGACGCTAAACTATCTGATGGTGAGTTTCCAGTGATGCTGGAGCTTTGGGGAATGCGGAGCACCCCTTCATTGCCATGGTTTCCAGGTCCGCCCTGGCCCAGAACGGTAGTACCTGATAGGGCACTATTTATTGGTTAAATAGAACTAACTGCATACTTACGCTAAACTAAATTGTTTGAAATGGAACTGTTTTTGACATTGAAACTGTACTAACAATAAACTGAATTGTAATGCCTTGAATAAGTTTCCAGACCTTTTTTTGTACAGGCATTTAAAATTGTTGTAGACTCTTGAAAATTCACTATGTTATTGCTATAACTCTTATGAGATGACTGACCAATTTTCATGATTTCAGCTTCAAATGAACAGCTACAGCAGCAATTGGAATATACCCTACAAAAACCTGATTGTCACAGCTGGTGAATTTCAAAAATGCAATCTGACACTTTAGAAGAACGATATACAACAAAATTCTGTTTTAAACTTGGAAAAATGCCTGAGAAACGTATCGAATACTTCAGACTACTTTTGGAGCATCAGTTTTTGAGTGGCATAAGAGATTCGAGGAAGACGGAGTCTGTGAGGGATGATGAGAGGTGTGAGTGGAGTACGGAAGTTAATACACCACAGTTAATTGGCCAAAGGGTTAGGGTTACTATGTTGAAGTTTTAAAGGAGTTCAGGAAGAGATTCCGTCGGAAGAGGCCAGCACTCTTCAAATCAGGTCAGTGGCATTTCCACCAGGACAATACATCAGTCCAGAACTCCAAGCTTGTCACAGACTATTTGACCTCGATGGGTATCAAGACAGTTTCTCGGCCTCCCTATAGTCCAGACAATGCTCCCAGTGTCTTTTGCTGATTCCCTAAGCTCAGAGGCTGTCATTATGAAACAATTGGGGAGATGAAAGAGGCTGTGACGAAGGTCATTGATACGCTCACACAAGAGGACTTCGATGGGGCCTTCCAGAAGTTGTTGGAACGGTACAACAAGTGCATTGCAGCCGGAGGGGATTACTTCGAAGAGGACTAGAGTTTCATATGTGTACTATCAATAAAAGTGCCCTCACAAAAAAAGTCTGGAAACTTATCGTATGCACCTAGTCGCTAAGAGAGTAACAGATATTGCACTTTGATCCCAGACAGAAGCTCTAACCATTGAGTATGTTGAATTGGATATAAATCCCTTTTGTTTGAGGTGTGTATCAGTGACCTCTTTCAATAATTTGCTAGCAGATTTACTTTTTTAAACATCATAGACATAAACAGATAAAAGCTAAGATGTGATAGCATATTTTCTTTTGCCTTCGTTTGGTTTAGTTTCTTTGCTTAATGGCATAGCAACCTTCGTGGCGTATTTGATGCCAAAGCCTTCCTTGTAGAAGAACAGTAGAGGTACAATTTAAACCATAGCTTGGGAAATTCATACCTTTACCGAGAGCATTCGTCTGAAAATTAAGCTATTATCCCGTCTCGCTTATTACAATGTCGCAGTCAATATAACACGATAGACCATATTGACTCTTTAAGTTAAACAATAATAGGCGACGCGTGTTGTTCAGATACGAAAGACTTTATTACTTGGTACAATTTTCTTAGTAGCCATCGCACAAGGTAGAGAGTAAGATATTGTCAAAGGGTCTAAGAACATATCTTGCGTAGAGCTACACCACCCATACCCACACCCGTTTCTCCAGCACGCCGTCCAACAATCACCTTCTCATTGATTCAAAATTCATCTGCCTTAATCTCGTCTCTTAACTGACGATCTTCAAATTTCCCCAGCCAAAGTGACGTCATCTCATCAACCCAACCTGCGTCTCCACTTATATCATATTTTTAATTTCATCTCAGTCAAACTCTGTGACATGACGCAATTGTATTTTATTTACATTTGGGTTTCCGGAAAGAGATGATAGGTGTCACATGCAAGCGGCGCTGAGTACAATTAAACTAAAAAAAAACTGAACAGTCCACCACCTCACCAAACTCAATAATAGAATAATTAATATAATTAATTATCAGTAAAATAATCAATATAATTGATCATTACCCTAATTATTTTACATCTTGTACGTTAGCCATTTTGCTACGAAAACATATGTGCTTACTTCCTCCCGACGTAGGAAAACCAAATCCATAATATTTCACTGACACGTAGACAACGATGCACATGTCGGAAGTAGATATTTAAAAAAAGACTTCAGTATATTAGAGAGCAGATGTCTTCTAACGAAAACTTATGTTTGTATGATTTATAACATCCTTTGTTTTCTTTGCTTCTGTATTAAATATTTCCTTTCCTCTTATATATATATATATATATATATATATATATATATATATATATATATTCTTAATTTGTTAACTTATGAACTGGGGTTTTCGTTACTTTGTCATTTTGCACTTTTCTTTTGCTTATTTTAATGTAGCTCTGTGGATAAAACTACTGACAATGTTAATCTGCAGTTTGTTTCAAGAAGAACACAAATCTCTCTCTATTTATTTATTAAGCTTATCTTAGTCTGGAATGTAGGTTTTAAATTGTCACTAATTAAAGTACTGAGCTAGCTTATCGTGGTTTAACACGTTACTTATGTAATCCAGTTGGCTAGGGTTGTAAAATACACCGACTGCATTTCTTCAGAGGGGTAAGACCCCCACTAACCATTGTCCTCGATACGACATAAAACCATCTGAGGATGAGGCTTCACTTATACTGAAGCTTTGGGGAATGGGGAGTACACCTTTATTGCCATTACTCCCATATCCATTCTTGCTCGTAGTGGTAGCACCTGATAGGGCACTACCAATGGGTCAAATAGAACTATTTGATATTTAAACTAGTGCAAACAAATGACTTATGCTAAACTGAATTGTTTGAAATATAACTTTGACAATTTAACTGTGTGTAAGCAAACGGCTGATGTCTAATTGAATTGTTAGTGATACATAGCAATACTATGAAACAATTAACCGTATGCAAACAAATGATTAATATTGAATAGAATTATAAGTTTTAGGTAGCAAGAATTGAAACCATTTGATTGTGTAGAAACAATAGCAATATTAGTGTGCAAAAAAATAGTTCTAATTCTTTTAAAAATGAAATACCGACATTTCATATTTATCTATTTAAATGTATGAGAACAAATGATTTATAGTGAACAGAATTATTCGTATTTGATGGCAATACTTGAAATCATTTAACGGTGTGCAAATATAATGAGCTCAGGTTCGTTAAAATTTTTATCAACAAAACATATTTACAAATCATATATATCAAATATATATATATATATATATATATATATATATATATATATATATATATATATATTTATATATATATATATATATATATATATATAGAGAGAGAGAGAGAGAGAGAGAATTGGTATTGAATAACTTTGAATGGTTGATGGGCCACCATGCCTTATTTAATTATTTCCAGTCATCTGAATATACCAGAAATAAAATCGTTCATAGTGGTCTTGGCAAAAAGTACGAAGTTAGCATTATTTGAAAATGTTCACCTGCAAAACCTTAATCTTTGACATTCTAGCTTCAGAAAACATACTTAAAACAAACAAGATTAATTCAATTAAATTAATTATTTTTCCCAATGCATTCTGAGAAAGATATTGTGGAATAACCTAATGTCGGGGAAAGAATTAAGGAATGACACTGTTGTTTGCATTTCTGAAATAAATATGCAGAAGCATAGATATGCAAATAGGTCTTCTGTGAAAAGGCAGTTCTTGAAGACCTCGACAAGAGGTTGGAAATACAAGTAGAAGTATAGATATGCAATTCGGTTTACAGTTAAAAGAGAGTTTATGAAGACTTCAACAAGATATTGGACATACCAGCCGAAGCATAGATATGCAAATCAGTTTTCAGAGAAAATACAGTTCTTGAAGATCTCAACGAGAGGATGGACATACAAGTAGAAGCATACATATGCAAATAAGCCTACAGTTAAAAGAGAGTCCTTGAAGACCTCAACGAGATATTGGACATACCAGCCGAAGCATTTATATTCAAATTTCTCTGCAGTGAAAAGACAGCTCTTGAAGATCTCATCTAGAGGTAAGACATACCAGCAGAAGCATAGATATGAAAATTAGTTTACAGTTAAAAGAGAGTTCTTGAAGACCTCAACGAAATATTGGACGTACTGGCAGCGGCATAAATATGCAAATCAGTCTGCAGTTAAAAAAGAGTTCTTGAAGACCTCAACTAGAGGTTGGACATACCAGCAGAAGCATAGATATGCAAATCGGTCTACAGTGAAAAGACAGTTTTTGAAGACCTGAACTAGAATTTGGACATACCTGATTGAAAAGTAAACGTGGCTCCAAAAAAGAATTGAAAAATTGAAACAATTTAAAGGATCATTGAACTCAGTCAAGATGGTAATCAACAGCAGAATTTGGCTGAATAGAAAACCGTAAGTTACCATCTTTAAACAGTGCTAATTTCATAATTATTTATTCGAGGTAAGTTAGTTGGTCGACAGTAGTCGAAGGCACTACTCTTTTCCCTGGATTGCTCCACTTATTCTTGATCCGTACCATATAATGCTGAGTGTTAAACAAGTAGATATCAAGTACCATTTTTGAGTCTTTGACTTGAATTGAACACCTGTCTCCTGGACCATTGGCGAACACTCTAACTATAATGCATTATTGTGATCCTTTATATCGACAGCGTTTGTCCTAAAGAACATCCTTCGTTTTAAAGGATACAAAAGCTTTGATGCAAAATAAAACCACGTTTGTATCATGACGTCACACAACCTAGTGAGATGCACAGTGGGTTAGGGTCAGACATTTGTTATTTTGAAAGATTGTTTGAGTGACAGGTCATATGCATATTTTATGTCATGATTTTTTGGGTGAACGCTTTTTTTAAATGATGTATCAATCATATTTGTTAGAAAAGTTTTCAAGTTGACAGTTTTATGGAAAAATGAATAGTAAAATTTATGCGTACAAGTTTATCATATAAATTTATTATACAAACTTTACAGCATTGAAATTATTAAACCAAAAATATAAGGGGGGGTCATAGTGGTGTAGTGTGTAAATTGTTTGAGTATAATATCGTTGTAAGGGAGTTCCAACTCTAGTTGGGCAATTATGTTCCCTTTTCCGACAAATAAATTTAGGAAAGGCATGAAACCACTTACCATTTATGGGTTAAATGATTTCACTATTGTCCCTCTACGAGGATGGCTTTGGTATTAAATAACTCATGAAGGTTGAAATACCATTAAATGTAAAGAAATCAAAACAAAAAATAGGTATATATATTTGTCTGAGAATAAATACACAATCTATATATACATATTTATGCCTTTTTATTTTTAGTTACAAAATTGTTGCAATTGTATTTTTGGTTGCAGAAGTGTTGCAATTGTATTTTTGGTTGCCGAAGTGTTGCAATTGTATCTTTGTTTGCAGAAGTGTTGCAATTGTATCTTTGGTTGCAGAAGTGTTGCAATTGTATTTTTAGTTACAAAAGCAATAGGGAGTAAATAGAAAAATATATTGAGAATGTGGCCGTTAAGAACACGGAAATAAAATCTGCTTTTGTGTCGGAAAGAGTTACGTAAATCCAGCTGGTGTTTCAATACAGATTAGAAAAAAATGAATTTCCAAAGATTAAACAAATTAAAACTTTCATAGTGATGATATATAACTATAAAAAGAAGCTGCCTACTGTTTTCAAAAAATCTTTGAAGCAGCACCCTCCAAAATCTGCATTTGTACAATAACTTATCTTCTATCTTGCAAACAATCCAAGCAAGACATGCTGGTCACAGATAGTGAAATAAGAAGGTGCCCGTGGTGTAATGGTTATCGTAGTAGGAAATGGACACGGCGACACGAGTTCAAATTCTGGACGAGACTGATTGCATTTCACATAGCACTAATACCCTTGGGAAAGGTATGAATCCAATTATTTTTCCTCCAGCTAAGGGTAAATAGTAGGGCAGACTAGGTTCTTCAGCCTTGATGAGGCAACTAGTCTTGGAGTAGGAATACTCTGAATTCAAACCTGTTAAACTCCGCTTAAAAATTGACCTTGTGTCATATCCTGCCCGAGCGGAGGGGTTGGTAAATATGATAGTGAAATAAAGATGACCAAATAAGCCACGTGTTTCTCATGGAATTAAGTCTATTAGCTCTCAGCGGACACTTGGTACCGTCAAGAGGACTTGCCATGAGTGATGGATGATCGGGCCGAATAACGAGAGAGAGAGAGAGAGAGAGAGAGAGAGAGAGAGAGAGAGAGAGAGAGTCAAAGGAATGATGAACACTTTTTTAAAAACTCAGGAGTATAAATTCTTTTCTCTAGACACGAGTTCAATGTTCTAACCACTAAGCTATCCTCAGAAGAGGCTTTGTTGGTCGTACTGACAGAAACATGGTGGGTCGAATTAACTTTGAAATATAAAATATACATTTCAACATTGGGCATCGTTTTGTAAATAAGTTACGGCACGCACTGACGTGACGACGCGCATCAATAGCGCTTATACACAAGTGATTATGAAAAAAAAAAAACAACAAACGCAACAGGAGAGAGAGAGAGAGAGAGAGAGAGAGAGAGAGAGAGTGTGTGTGTGTGTGTGTGTGTACATTTTGATGACAATTAATGTTAACATAAAAAGAGCCTAATACAGACTTAAAAAACGGAAGGGATAGCAGAGAAAGCAAGGGTAAGCAAATAGAGTGAGCGGGGTGGAAATGAAGATCGATGTAAAGATTATTTTAAATAAAAATGGGGGGGAGCATTAGGGGGAAACGAGTACAAAATAAAATAGGAGAGGAGTGGGTCGAAAACAAGAAGCAGAAAAGAGATTAACCAATCAAAATGGAGGAAAAATGTCTGAAAAAATATGAAGAAAGTAAAAACTGTGGAGGCGGAGTGATTAGAAAGAAAAGTAAGTGAAAAATGAAGGGAGAAGAATATAAAACATACGAGATATAAACAAAGAAATCAAGTGGTTCACACAAAGAGGAAAAAGTTGATTAAAAATAGTATGATGGCGTCTGTTAGTCTCACGATATCATAGATATCCGCCTCTTCATGGCTAATTTTCCTTAAAATGTGACCAGTCGCCCATGCACCAAGTCTTCCATCTACGTACCACCAATGATTCAAGTAGTAGGTCAATGACCAATACAGTCTGGTGTCTATGGTCAAGACAATACAAGATTGCCTAAGAGGCTCCAGCTCCTGGTGTTCAATCAGGATATATTTCTCCTAAACTGGTTGCTCACAACTGCGCTACATAAATAAAAATTGTATGTGACGAAGAAAAAAATCCTCATTTATTGATGCCAGAATTATAATCTCAATTTTAATGAGTAGTGTCATTAGCCATTAGTGTATCTATTTACCCAACCATTCCCACGAACTGTTTCTAACACAAGATCAGATTTAAAGTTGGTTTGAATTCAGATTTTTCTCTTTCCTAAACTGTTGCGTAACCAAGGCTAAAGGATCCAGTTTGCACTATTAATTACCAATTGTTGGAAACAGATGTATTCATGCATTTCACTAGGGTAAAGCAAACACATTTGCTTAGAATTTGAACGCGGATCACCGAATCCATTTCCTATAATGATAACCGTTATTCTAAGTGTGCCTCCAAGCCGTTAGTGTAAGATTTAATTTCTTGAAACTCCTTTAAGAATTAGAGAAAAAAAACCATTGTTTACAAGATCGTTAATGAATCTCCATCTTTTACTGATGACTGCGCATGCGTGCTTTTTGCTTGATTTTTTTTTCCTCGAAAATGTAATGGACACCGGTTGTCAACTAAGGTTTTATCTATAGGATTAGAGAATAAGGAGATAAGAACAACTTGAGAGAAAGGTAATTAAGAAGATGGAAATAAAACCTCTTGTGGTTAGAGAAGTGGTTACGTAATTCCCCTTTCAATGCAGAAATTCTACATTCTAATGATTAGTGCAGAACAATCTTTCAACTCCAATTCCTTCTCTATTTGGTCTTACGTCATACTAATCTCTACAGATCAATGGACAAAAAGAAAGAAGCAGAACAGTTTAAATTTTTTTTAAAGAATGGAAGCGTAAAACTGGCGTTTCAAAAGTTTACCATTGGGGAAAGAAAGAAATTTGTATGGCAACGAGAATGCTGACACGACCACAGTTTTCAAGGGTTAGACATTGACTATTTTTGAATATTGTTAGTGTAACAGGACATGCGTATATTATTTATCTCGAATCTTTAAGCAAATACAAGTATTCTAATTCATTTACAATCATTTTTGTGGAAAAATGACAGTTTTCTGAAGTTGGCGGTTTTATTGAAAAATTCATGCTAAAATTTGTGCGTGAAAATTTATAGTCGAAATTGTGTTATAATCATTAAAATGGTTTTTAGCTCAGATATTTAAGAGAAAATATTCCAATGATTTGCAGAAATGTGATGATTTCTTAGATTGAAAATTTTAATAATATATCTTTATGACCATTTCAATAAAATCTTAATTTTTATAACCAGATTTTATGCTAACACCAATGAAAAATGCCTATTTTGGGGGTCGAGACATGGAAATATTTTCATTATATTTGAAAATATTTTGAAAATACTGGGATAGAAGACGTAAACATGCACTCATATTCAAACATAAGGACCAACATATTGTCTCTTTGAAGGGATTCCATTCAGTTCTGCCTCAGCTACTAGAAAAACACGCATGATAAAGATATTTCTTTAAATTGCTAATATTTTAGTAACCAAATTTATTTCCAGTACACATATCACGGAAATGACATGTATAATTCCATTTTTAGAAGCAAAGATCCATGTCAAGTTGTGTATTCGTTTCATTTATTTGGATACAGCTATGTGCTATTGCTATTCCGCCAAAGTCTGGTTTTAGATGTCATTTTCTAAATGTTTGCGCTTTTACGTGTCAAATGACTAGCTTGGTTTGATTTGGTTTTATGGCATATCAAACATTGTAGGGTATTTAATGCCAAATCATTACAATAAACATATATTAAATATATGATTAATATTTTTACACGAGCCTAAGCTCAATTTTTACATAGTTAAATGGTTTTACTTATATCTTATACAAATGCATATTTAAATGTAAAAACAGTTCTACTTCAAACAATTCAGCTCAGCATAATTACATATTCTTTTGTTTAAATTCAGTTATTTCATTTAGCCACAGTTAAATGTAAAAACAGTTCTATTTCAAGCAATTTAGATTAGCGTAAGTACACTGATTAGTTCTATTTGACCCATAGATAGGACCCTATCAGGTGCTACCAGTCTGGGCCAGAGTGAAGCTGTGAGCAATTGCAATGAAAGGGTACTCCGGATTCCCCAAAGCTCCTGTATTACTGAAGCCTTACCATCAGGTTGTTTAGTCTCATATCAGGACACTCGTTGGGGAAGTCATGCCCGTCTGCAGAGATGCTCTTGGTTTATTCTACAGGCCCAGTCGACTGGGCTAGTCAAATGTCAAATAATTCTAAATTCTTTGCTATGTCCACGAAACAATCAATGCATCTCACTGTGACGACGAACCTTTTGTGGGAAAAGATTTATGCGACACGGAAAAATTATAGTCTGAAACTTATTTGACAAAACAAAAGAAACATTTTTTCTGAATTATTCAGAGAGAAAAAAAGACATTATCTACAACATTTAAGCAAAACTTAGAAGGTTGAACAATACATAAGTTGGTGTCTGTCAGTCTTTCCAGCAAGTTTTTACACTTTAAAAAGCGTACCAAAATATTTTGTACAAAACTGACCATATAAAGGAGGTTATTGTTCATTTTATTTTTGTATCAAAATCTTTTTTGAAAGAAAAAAAATGAAAATAAAAACTTACTAAATAAAATTAAACAAATAAATAAATAAAAATAGAATAAAAACATTACATTTTCATTACCAATTTGAAAGTTTAACACCTGGTTATTAATTTGCCAAGCAGAACTTCCTCATGACAAGTAATCTGAAGGGTCAAGTGCTATAAAGAACATGTCTGCCCCTACAAATGTGTCAGCTCTACAAGTGTTCCTGGGATTGGCAAACTAGTACGATAATTTTATCCCAAATATGCACATTTTAAGAGATCCTCTAAGTAAATTATTGAAAAAAGGTTCAAAACGGAACTAGAGTACCGAACGTCAGAGTGTTTTTGAGGAAATAAGATATTAATATCAAACTTAAGTCAGACGCATTACGATCTAAATAAGGATGTTATTGTTACAATTGACTCTAGCAATTTAGTTTTAGGAGTCGTAATATTGCACAAAGAAAGCAACAGTCTAGTAAAAGCGATTGCGCACGCGCTGAGAACCTTATTGCCAGCTTGAAAAGGGTAGAGATAAATCGATAAAGACACTTTTGGGATAATTTTTGCAATAAAATAAGTTCCATTCATGGAAAAAGCTTTACGCTCCAAACGGACCACCAATTGTCACTGTCTATTTTTGGTTCCAAAAAAGGGATTTCTACACATACTACAGAGATGGGGAACATAATTGTTAAATCATAATTTTTGATATGGATTTCCTTCCGTCAAAGAGTTTAGGGCATATAGATAGGTTATCTAGGTTAATCTCCAAACCATGCGAACTAATTGAGAACTGTGATGGCTTCCCTAAGATTGGAAATCGAAAGAAAAGGCGTGCTTTGTAACACCATACGAGAATAATCAGTGATAATCGAGAAGATGAGGAACAAAGAAAAAATAGATAAATATATCACAGTGAAAAAGTATCAAATTAACGACTAACAATACAAAAAGATTGATGGTGAAAAGATTTTTTCTATTTGTGATGAAATTTTTATGTACGGAGAACGGGTGGTGATACCGGAAGCATTGAAAAAAAAAAGAATTTTAAAAGACTTTCATACAAATCATCTCAGCATAGTGAAGATGAAAGCTTCCATGAGAAGCTAAATTTTTGGCCAAATATGGACAAAGAAATAGAAGAAAATGTAATATTCTGCTGAGGTTGTCCGATAGCAGCAAAGGCACCACCAGCGAAATTTACCTCTTGGCCAAAAAAGAACAAACCTTGGTTAAGGCTGCATATAGATTTTGCTGCTCCATTGAAGGGACAATATAATTCAGTAGTGGTTGACAGTTTCTCGAAATGGCTAGAAGTGATGGAAGGTAAAAACCATACGTGCAGTGGTACAATTAGATTTTTGCATCAACTCTTTGCTAGATGTGGTATGCCTGATCCAATTGTGTTAGATAATGGAACACAATTCACGGCAGAAGCGTTCAAAGACTTTTTAAAGCCTCTTCGATTGAACACATGACTACCGCACCATATCATCTGTGATCTAATGGACAGGCAGAAAGATTTGTGGACACTTTCAAGCAAGCATTAAAAGTCAGACGGAAACGAATGCATTGACGATATCCTACAATTTTAAGGGTATATTGTGTGACACTGAACGCAAGTACTAGTTCAGGACTGTTACTAGCGGAGTTAATGTTCGCGAGAAAAATGAGATCTGTGTTTGAAAATCTGTTGTCAAAAGAAAAAAAAATAAAGAAAATAAAAAACAAAACAGACGCAAAATCATATATACGAGGAGAAAACATTTTCTTTAAAGAGTGTAGAAACAGGAAGAAAAATCGGGAAGGTTGGTGTCATTGATAAACTTATTGATAAATTAATATTAAGTTAAGTTGGCAACGTTAGTTGAGGGTGACCCGAAGGCTCCGTTTTCGATAGCTACTACACCAAGGTGTAGGGGGGCGCTACTCCTTTCCCTGGGTTGTTCCACTTTACCCTTGATCCGTACCTTATAATGCTGAATGTTAAGCAAGGAGGCATCAGGTACCATTTTTAAAGTCTTTGGTATGACGCGACCTGGGATTGAACCCAGGTCTCCCGGGCCATTGGCGAACACTCTAACCATCATGCCAAAAACCTCAAAAGACAATCAAGAGACATCAGGTCATGATCAGGAGGATATATAACTATAAGAACCGATGAAAGATTTTTATGACTAATTCGACGTACCAATGCCTTTCGTAGCCGCAAAGGAGAAACGCTTAAGTAAATGAAAAAGGAGATTTTCAGGGACTATGGAGATAAATCCGGAAAGAAAAATACATCTTCCAGAGGAAGTAGTGGATTAAAAAAAAGATAATGATATGGCTGGGGATAGGATGGACGAGTATAATGACTATTTTGAGCGGTGCTCATTCTAGTCGGAGTCTGTCTGTCGGACTGTCTGTCCGACAAACAAAACGACTAAGGTTGTTACATTTTTCAGCGTACTGTATATTAGAAAATACCTCTTATCTTACATGTGTGTCGACTCTTACAATTCACAATACAACAAATAAGAAGAATTCAAACGATATCTTTATACTAATTGGTGTAAATATATTTAATCTGTGAGATCTTCTTTTGCAAATTAGCCAAACAGACCTGTTTATAGTGTAGAGAACTTAAATCCCCGTGCGTCGTAATTGTGGAAGGTGCCACAGCTAATTTCAGTCGTCTTGATATCAAAATTTGTTGGAATACGTTTATAAATATGGTGGCATCCAATGCATTAACCCCAAATCGTTATTTTCTCTGCACCTACGGTGATGTAATGATTTGCAAGCAAGACGAGCATATCTTCATGAGTAAGTTTTAGTCTCACTGGGTACCACATTCGTACGGCTTTGAGCCACATCAAAGAAAAAAAAAACTTAATGAGTCGCTAAAATAGTAATTTTTTAACAATCATAATCACCTCTCCAGCAGCTTGAAGTCAATAAAATACAAAATGGCGTCACTACACAACAGAGGGTTTTTTTAGAGATGTGCGTGTGTGTGTTATAAAAAGAAATTGACTAATACGGAAAAAAGAAATAAAGCAGAAATCTGAATTAGTCACAGAACAATCAAATACTTTAAAAAGTGATCAATATTTGTATAGAGCATATTTTTGAAACGAATAAAACAGCCAAAATTTCCTAAATAGGTTTGACCGAAAGGATCTTCAAGAAAACTTCGTCATGTATTCGTGTAAAAATCCTCGATTTGTGGTCATTATTTTTTGGAATTGATTGTTGAAACCAAATGTTTCTCTAAATTCTTCCTATAATTATTCTTATAATGTTCGTTTAGCAATATGAAACCAATTCGCATTGCAGATCAATTGAAATTAAATCAGACTGAATTTAACCCCAGTAGAATTGAACGAGTCAACAATTACTGACAAGCTAATTACTTCGGAATCCTACTGCGACGGTGAGGACCTTATTGCTTTTACTATATCAAGGGGAGGCTAACTTCTCCAACCCCAATAAGTTTTTTTACTTAGGATTTTGGGCTAAGATATGCTAATTTCCTTAGAGCACCTCACACTGTGTAATGGCTTGTGAGTTCGATCCTCACAAAGTGCTTCATACTTTAGGTATTTTACGAAGCTCAGCTTAGTAATGACAAGTCCTTCTCAGAATGTTTCTAGTTAAGAAAATTATTACCGACGTATAAGCCAATGCTATATTTTTGCCAAAAACTTACGGTTTCAGAATTCGACCTAAACACAATAAGTTCAAATAGCATAGAAGGAAAAGTACGTAAAACTAGTGTCTAAGATACGTTTGATATAAGAGGCTCCCTTTTCAATAGCTACTACACCGGGGTGTAAGGAAGGGCGCTATTCCTTTCCGTGGATTGCTCCACTTTATAAGATACGTATCAAAGGTAAAGTGTTAAGCAAGGAGAAATCAAGTAACATTTTTTGAGTCTTTGGAATGACTCGACCTGGGATTGAACCCCGGTCTCCCTAGCCAATGGCAAACACTTTACCTTATTGGCCAACCCTATTCTCGCGTAATGCTACGTAATTAGGAGATGGTTATGCTCCGTTAACCCTTTAAAAATAAAAATAAAATCCTGCTTCTTTAAAAAAAAGTTAACTTTGAACACATACCATTTACTGTAGCACCAAACACGACTCCTGATTGGTCTTATGAATCCACTGGGAAATGTGCAAGAAATCCATATTTGACCATACTAACAAATAGTATATGCACAACCCAGCACCTGTCCTAGAAAATGACACATAAACTCCAATGGGACTTTAACATACAAACGGATCACCTAATCCCAGCCAGAACACCAGACCTTATAATAATCAACAAAAAAAAAAAAAAAAAAAGAGAATTTGCAAAATTGTCGACTTTGTTGTCCTGGCGGACCACAGAATAAATCTGAAAGAATGTGAAAAGAAGGATAAGTACCTCGACCTTACTAGAGAATTGAAAAAGCTGTGGAACATGAAAGTGACGATTGTACCAATTGTCATTGTTGATTTTGGCAGAGTAACTAAAGGATTATTAAAAGGTCTGGAGGACTTGGAAGTTGACGGACGGGTAGAGACTATCCAAATGACAGCATTGCTGAGAACGGCCAGAATCCTGACACAAGTCCTGGAGACTTGAGGAGACTTGCTGTCTCTCAAACTTCAGTGAAAAACTATCAGCTAACACTGATGTGAAAAACTCTAAATGAGTAAATGATAATAATAATAATAATAATAATAATAATAATAATAATAATTATTATTATTTATTGTAGTAGTAGCTATAGTATTAGTGTTACTGATTGTAGTAATAAAAGAGATTCCTCGTGACGTTGTGAACTGCGACATCGTAATAAGTGAGTTCGAACTCTAGTCATGCTATTACGTTCACCTTTGGACTAATACCCTTTGAATAAGGCATGAACTCTCTAATGCCACCAGCTATGGGCCTATTAGTACTATTACAGTTCTACAAGAATAGTTTTGGCATTAAATTACCCACCAAGGTTGATATACCATTTAAAAAAACATGTAGTAGTAGTAGTAATAATAATAATAATAATCGATAAATGAGTACTGAAACATTCGGTACGAAAATAACTCAAAGACTCAGCTAAAGAAATCGATTTTGATTTTATGCGATCTTACGGCAGAGTTTAACTTACAAAAAAAAAAAAAAAGTTAGAGACGCATGAATGCTGCCTCATTCATTTGGTCAGACAAATATAGATACAAAATGAAAATCAATAGTTTCAGATCAATATATCGATTCATTTATTAGTTTATTAATGACATTATTATCTTATTTGACGCCATATAAGACACAGTATTTTATTTAAAAAAAAGTTACTTGAAAAAAAAAAAAATTTCTGAATCTTTCGTGCGAAAATGAAACTAATCTGTTAGCCGCCATTTTGTCATGACTAATGTAAACTGAAATATTTTCATAAATATTATCATTGTCTGGTTGGTGAGGCTTATTATACGCAAATTGTATCTCTGCTGAAGGGTAAGACATCCTCTTAATAAAAATGGTGTACTGAGTATGACATTAATCTGCATCTGATGGAAATACGCGAGTTCTTTAGCTTTGGAGAAAGTGGAATACCCCTGCACTGGCATTACTTCCAGGTCCATTCTGACCCCAAAGTGGAAATAAGTGTTAGGGTTCTATCTATCAATGAAATACATCTGTTCAGATGATTTGTATTTAATAGGAACACTTGACATAATATAACTGTGCAAATTCTTCTGTGACTGCACAAAAATCTAGATTTAAACATAGAATGTATACAATTTCCGAACCTCAAGGCATAAAATAACCCCCTACGGATTAACATGGCGTTAAAATCAATCAGCCATTGATACTTTCAATTGCGAATTAGTAAGATGATTTCGTAAAAGCCGTCTTTGGCGCCCTGAAGTCAGAAGTCTGGTCAAACCGTATATATAAAAATTTTTTAGATTAAAAAGAATAATAAATTAGAAATTATTACTTACTTCCACTGATGAATCCCAATAGTTAGAATAGGTTAAAACAAATATCTCAAATTGATGTTCAAATACAAACTAGACTGTAAATTACTTTATTCCCTAAATTAGAATATCAATATCTCCCAAAGAAATGCTAATTTTCGATTGAGTAATGATAACCTTATCATATTTACCAAACCCCTCCGCTTGGGCAGGATATGACACAAGGTCAATTTTTAAGTGGAGTTTAGCAGGTTTGAATTCAGAGTTTTCCTTCTCCTAGACTAGTTGCCTGACCAAGGCTGAAGAACCTAGTCTGTCCTACTATTTACCCATTGCTGGAGGGAGAATAATTGGATTCATACCTTTCCCAAGGGTATTAGTGCGATGTGAAATGCAATCAGTCAGGTCCAGGATTTGAACTCGTGTCGCCGTGTTCATATCCTTCGACGATAACAATTACACCACGGGCACCTTATTATCATTATCATCATAGAAATACATATTTCATATGTTTATTAGTATATCTTCAATAGTTTCAAGGAATCAAATGAACAGAAATGCTTTTCAGTAAAGATTTACTTACATTGCTTATCTTTTGGACAATGTTATTTTCGCAGAAAATATTTTCAAATTCCTTTAGATGATAGACAAATTAAATAACGGTCTTCTGCGAGGTAGATAAAAGAAAAACGACATACACATATACCCGTGATATATATATATATATATATATATATATATATATATATATATATATATATATATATATATACTCACATAACATATATATATACATACACACCCAAACACACATATATATATGTAGACACACGTATTCACCTAACTTAAATATATACAAACAAAAAATGTATATATATATATATATATATATATATATAAGTATAAATACTCACAGACAATATATATAAGGATATGTATGTTTAAATATACACACAGAATATATATATATATATATATATATATATATATATATATATATATTCATATGCACAATATGTACATTTGCATATATATATATATATATATAATGTACGTATGAGTAAATATATACACGCAATATAATTTGTATATATATATATATATATATAGATGCCCATAAAATATACATATATATGGACACAATATATATATATATATATATATATATATTCAAAGACATAATATACATATATATTTACTCACATACACATACATATATATATGCACACACACCACATAAAGATGTTTTTATGCATACACACACACACACACACACACACACACATATATATATATATATAGAGAGAGAGAGAGAGTGAGAGAGTGTGTGTGTGTGTGTGTGTGTGTATGTTTGCAAACATTTATGCGCTTAAGCTAAGTTCGTGTTAATTCCTCATCTGGTATTTCTTTCAAGAAAGCTTTTTGTTAAAATGTGTTTATCCAAAGCACCTCACTTCCTCTTCGAGGAAATGTTGATATTCCTTTTCACTACATTCTTTTTGTTCCCTTTGCCGGATTTTCGTTTTTCTTTCTTTTACCTCTTTAAATCACATCGTGAGTCTTACTTTCAAGTCCTGTAATTTGTTTTTTTTGTTTTTTTTATCTTTCCTTTTTCTCATTCTCTGTTTCGCTTGTTTGCCCACTGAAAAGAGAACACGACACGAATATGTGGTCGGTGATGTATGAACCTTAGGAAAGAAAAGCTCTTCAAGAATGGGTATTCTCCGTACCTGGTGTGGGATATCTTTAATATATTTCCGGTTTAACACAGCAAAAGATTCGACGCGTGCTGTACACTCGACATCCAAGCTAAAGGCGTAAGCATCGATTGCCTCTTCGGGCTTCTTCTCTTGAGGCTTTTCTTTTCCCGTAATCACACACGCATACCTGTGTATATGTGTGAGGTTGTGTGCCGTGCTGTAATGGATATCGTTTTAGGAAATAAACACGGCGACACAAGTTCAAATACTCGTCAACGCAGGGTGCATTTAATATAGCACTGATATCCTTTTGGAAGTGCAATTATTCTACCACCAGCTATGGGTTTATAGAAGACTGGGTCTTTTGGCCTTGGTATGACAACCAGTCTAGGAGAAGAAAAACTCCGAATTTAAAGTCATATAGCGCTGATATCCTTTTGGAAGTGCAATTATTCTACCACCAGCTATGGGTTTATAGAAGACTGGGTCTTTTGGCCTTGGTATGACAACCAGTCTAGGAGAAGAAAAACTCCGAACTTAAAGTCATATAGCGCTGATATCTTTTTGAAAGTGCAATTATTCTACCACCAGCTATGGGTTTATAGAAGACTGGGTCTTTTGGCCTTGGTATGACAACCAGTCTAGGAGAAGAAAAACTCCGAACTTAAAGTCATATAGCGCTGATATCTTTTTGAAAGTGCAATTATTCTACCACCAGCTATGGGTTTATAGAAGACTGGGTCTTTTGGCCTTGGTATGACAACCAGTCTAGGAGAAGAAAAACTCCGAATTTAAAGTCATATAGCGCTGATATCTTTTTGGAAGTGCAATTATTCTACCACCAGCTATGGGTTTATAGAAGACTGGGTCTTTTGGCCTTGGTATGACAACCAGTCTAGGAGAAGAAAAACTCCGAACTTAAAGTCATATAGCGCTGATATCCTTTTGGAAGTGCAATTATTCTACCACCAGCTATGGGTTTATAGAAGACTGGGTCTTTTGGCCTTGGTATGACAACCAGTCTAGGAGAAGAAAAACTCCGAATGTAAAGTCATATAGCGCTGATATCCTTTTGAAAGTGCAATTATTATACCACCAGCTATGGGTTTATAGAAGACTGGGTCTTTTGGCCTTGGTATGACAACCAGTCTAGGAGAAGGAAAACTCTGAATTTAAAGTCATTACTCTTTGCTTTTGTCACATTCTGCCCGTACAGAAAGGTTAGTAAATATATATGTGTGTGTTTATATGAATTTACTAATCCTTATATACATATATGTATAGATAGATAGATAGATAGATATGCACATACACACATACATATATACAATCACACGCACGCACGTACCCACGCACACACATATGTATATACACTGGGTTGTGTCGTAGATAATTTCCGCTTTAGTAAAATTTAATTTATTCATGAATGATATAAAACTGAATTAATTTCAATCAATATTATAACCGGCTCAGTGGTTAGAGTGTTTATTAATGGTCCTGGACACCTGGGTTCACTCCCAGGTCGCATCATACCAAAGACTCAAAAAATGGTACTGGATACCTCCTTGCTTAACACTCGGCAATATAAGGTACGTATCGTGGGTAAAGTGGAGCAATCCAGGGAAAGGAGTAGCGCCCTCCTCTACACATCGGTGTAGTAGCAATTGAAAAGGGAGCCTTCTGGTCCCCCTCGACTACGGTCGCCAATTTTACAATATTTGCCATTGGTTTGAACCTCTTCTTATCACTTATAAGTTAATTTGTTGATTCCTCTCAAGTAAAATCTGCTGGTTTTAAGCTGAAGACATTTTCCACAAAGGTTTTCATCTGATTTGGTGAAAATTTTGTTTAATTCAGAGCATTATGGAGAGAAAGAAAAAGATGGTATCCCGTTGCTGTTAGGTGTAGTGTATATGATGGATCAGGGAGAAGCGACCAGCCGAAATTCATTATTTTGCCTTCGTGATAATTTCAGAATGTGATCATGCATAATCATAGAAAAAAAAACAAAAAACGTTTCTCTTACTCATGAGTTCATGGCGTTTTCTTAAAAGATTTTTACGTACTCTTGCAGCTGTTGAAAGCATAAGTTAGCATCGTGTGTCTGACTGCATTTTAAAAACTAAAAATGAATTATATCACGTTGATTCTAGCATACACACTGCTTAACTTTTCTCCGATAAAACTTCGCCTTTGACGTAGGCTGCAGAGATTTATCCTTGTCAATCCATTGCCTCTTACGTTTAACATGGTCATAAAGCGGGTGTCCTCGTGGTATAATGGTTAAAGCGATGAGCAGAGGAATCGTAGTAAGCGAGTTCGAACTCCAGTCGCGCTATTACGTTCACTTTAGGACAAATACCCTGGAGAAAGGTATTAACCCCCTTATCCTCCCAGCTATGGGTTAAATAGTACCACTACTTTTCTAGTATAATGCCTTTGGCTATTAAATAACCTTCAAAAGGTCGAAACGCCATTAAACAAAACAGACCATTGTCATAAAAGATTTTTCTTCACCTTTAACGATATTCCTAAAAACGCACCATTACTCTGCTGTTTCTGGAGCGTATTTATTCTTCTGGAATTCTGACAACTTTCATCATCGTCATCATGATGTCGTGCTGCAAGCACGGATATCCCTGACCCTCTCTCGCCACTTCTCCCCTATCGTTCATCGCCTCTGGCAGGTCCTCAGGGCTACATCTCGTATCCTCACATTGCTGCTGTATGTATGTTCGTGCTGGTCGTCCTGCTTTTGCTCGGCCATATGTGGGGGTCCATAGGAGTACATCACTTATGAGGTCGTCCCTGCTTCCCCAGCAGTGTCCTGCATGTCTGGTTCGTCTAACTTGGATAGTTTTCGTGATGGGGGGCAGGTGGCCGTATAGTTGGTGCCTTGTGGGGTGTTGCCGCCAGGACTTGTTCAATATTGCTCACAACATTCTTGTGTAATTGCCGTCTAGCTTCTTCTCCAGCCGTTTTGTTAGCGTCCAAGTAGTGCATCCTCTCATATCCTCCATTTTAACAGTGTGAGGTCAGAAATTAAAGGATGCATACTCTTTTATGACTGAAATAAGAATGACCGATGAAGACACTTTTTTATCTGGTAGTTTTCAGTTGCGTTGAAAACATTGGAAGTTTAAAATGTTTAGTTAAAAAATGGGAAATCTTTATGACTCAGCCTATTATATATATATATATATAGTCATCCACAGACAGACTATTTCGTTCTATAAGAACTCTTCAGTGTGGCTAGACACGCAGGACGCTCGAAGCCGGGATCGAAACCCGTCTAACTTTACGTTAGACTAAGTTTCAGACCTCTCGGCCACCAATCTGACCACGTTGGCTAAGGGAATTTTAAGGTATTTATTTTAGCAACAACAGCAGCGACCTTTGTTTTTACATATATATATATATATATATATATATATACGTGGTGCATTCAATAAGTTTCCAGCCTTTTTTGTACAGGCATTTAAAATTGTCGTAAACTTTTAAAAATTCAGTATGTTATTGCTATACATCTTATAAGATGACTGACCAATTTTTATGATTTCAGGTTCAAAGGAACTGCTACAGCAGGAATTGGAATGCACCCTACTAAAGCCTGATTGCTACAGCTGTTGAATTTCAAAAATGCAATCTAGAAACTTATTGAATGCACCACGTATCAATAAAAATGCCCATACGAAAAATGTCTGGAAACTTATTGAATGCACCACGTATCAATAAAAGTACCCATACGAAAAATGTCTGGAAACTTATTTAATGATTCTTGTACATATATACTCCCACACAGACACATATATATGTATACAAACTTTCATACACATGCATATATATATCCACAAACACACACACACACACACACACATACATATCTACACACGCATATATATGTATATATCTACACTCACACATATATATCTACTGACACACACACATATATATCTACAAATATACACACACATATATATCCATACACACATATATGTATATCCACGCACACATATATATATCCACATAACACACACACACACACACACACATATGATAAAAATAAGTGGAGAAGTGGATAAAACGAACACTTCCAACAGTTTTAGTTGTAATATTTCGTTCTTTTTTGCGTAGTCCGTTGTAAGTGTTTCATTTATTCTCTTTTCCACTTATTTTTATCATCTTGTTTTATTTACCGCAGTCTGCCATTTTCCATATATATATGTATATATATATATATATATATATGTAAATATAATTAGAAAAGAAAAACACTGCGTGTTTGCCTATTCTAGCTTTAATCTGTTCAAGTCTTCGTCTGAGGCGTTTGACTTTTGGATGGAATGAATTTAAGGAGACATCGTATTTTTCCGAAAGTACTTTCGGATCCAAATAGATCCATTTTCACGCCAGCGAGTAACGAAATCACGAACACAATGACGAGATAATATATATATATATATATATATATATATATATATATATTTATATATATTTATATAAAAAAGTTGGAAGAACAAGCGGTAGAAGTATTCACGGAAGATAAGAGTTCTTCTAGATGTAAGAAGATAAATTGGCGTGAAATATGCCAAAGGCATTTTAGAATGTAGCTGCTATGTATGTTGAAAAGAAAAAAAAATACTGCACACACACACACACACACACACACACACAAACGTATTTGTTTCTCTTTTTATATTTAATTTCTTCTCCATGTTTTTCATCACACTTGGGTTTTCTATCCTCTGTGCAACAGTATTCAGTGCGTCTGTATGTATTCCCGTCAGTCTCGGAACGAAAATAGCGCATCTCCACTATTATCAAATAGGGTAATAAACTAATTGATAAAAGCCACTTCAATTTGTTCACACTATCCAAATTAAACGGCTTGGTAGTACAAAATAAGCTGAGCAAATCATGCTGTCATTCCCTTTCCCCCAGTTTTCAAAAAAAAAAAAAATAATAATGTTATGGAGCACTAGCGCGGAAAAGATGACTGACAGTCATTCGTTATTCGCTTCCGTATGAAAGCAGGTCTCTAGAGGAAATTAAATGGTTTAAGGGAGCTAAATTCTGATTGGGTGAGAGAGATCGAATTTTGAGAGATTTATTTTTATTGTAAAAGTGATTTCGGAACCAGTATAGAAAAGAAGCAAAAGATGAAGTAACGCCTAGCTTCTGGAGCCACCAAAGAGCTTCTAAGTTATGCAGGGGCTTCTGAAAATGTATTTAGCAAACTACTTCACATGATAATGCCCACGGTTAATTTTTCAGCAGAGAACAACTGGTTTGAATTCAGCTTTCCTTCTTGACCGATTTGTATAACGAAGCTAAGACTGTTTTTCTTATTTTTAAATCAAAATTAGAGGGAAAAGAGATGGATTCATATCTTGCCCAAGGATTTTGGCACGAAGTGAAATGCTTATAACCTTGTCCAGGATTTGAAACCGATTCGCCGATTCCGTTTCTTACGACCATAACCGTTATCCTCTGTCTTGCACGCAGTTGTATGGTTTCAAGTATTTTTAGCTAATACTAATAATTTATACTCGATTATATGGTTTCTAGTCACTATTCCTATTTAATAATAGGCATTTGTTTGTCCACAGTTATATGGTTTCAGTATTGCTATCTGATACTTATAATTTGTTGAAGTTATCCTCCTCGTATAGTTGAAGCAATACTATACTCAAAGTCGCTGCAGGATTCCAACTAGCGTCCATTGGGCAGAAAAGGGAGCAAGCTGTAACTTAATACGGTCCCTGATATTTGTCGATCGCCCCACATACGCATGACTAAAGCACATGGCCCTTTTTAATGTGCGAGCCAGGCTCAGAGCCGTAGCCCACATATACTCAGCGGTTCAAAAAATGCTCTGAACTCCGTCGGCATTCCCTTAGAAAGAGGCACCTCAGGCGCCAGGCGATAAACCTAGCCCATTCGGAGAAGGTTAGAGCCAGGGGATTGGTCCCCTGAGGCTCGAGGAGCACCGGTCTTAGCGCGTGTGATATGAATGCTGGCTTCCTGGAATCTACTTCATACGGCCTCGAACGACTACCACCAAAGTTTAGACACACCCGACCTGATCCATCTATCAGGGAATACGGCTGATCGAAATGTTTTAGCCCAGTAGGCCAGGCTGTACTCAATACGCTCCCTGCATCACTGGAAGCATAATGCAGAATGATGGATATCTATCTAGCACCATATCCACATTGAGACAGCAGCCAATAAGGAATCAAGTATGGGATCACCTAGATGCAAAAGTGGAATATTCCGGAGAGCTTCATGCACAAGTTCACTTATAAGTAGATGGTCAGTTGTTGTTGCTCAGTACAACAGTACACTGACTAGCTCAATTCAACAAAATATATTCATGAAACTATTGCAAATACAAATATTTTACTTCAATATGGTATCAAATATTCCATCTAATACTTGAAAATTTCAAACTTTTCTATTTGATCCATAGATGGAACCGCAATAGTTAATATATTCGGAGTTACAGTGTTTCTGGAAGAGTTATTCCACCGCTCCCCAGCCCCCGCTATTTGTGTCATACACATTTTGCAAATTGAACTGGAAATGTGTTTAGTCTTTGGTTTAGTTTGTTTTGTTCGGGTTTTATAGCACATCAACCATTTTAGGCTATTTAATGCCAAACCCATTTTAATACACATGAACAGTTCTATTTCAAACAATTCAGTTTGGCATAAGTACGCAGTTTAGATGTAAAAAAAATTCTATTTCAAACAATTCCCTTTGGCATAAGTATACATTTTTTGTTTAAACACAGTTGAACATAAAAACAGTTCATTTCAAACAATTCAGTTCAGCGGAATTACACAGTTTAGTTCTATTTGACACATAAATAGGTGCCACCACTCTGGACCTAGGAACAATGGCAATGAAGGGGTACTCAGCATTCCCCAAAGCTCTAGCATCAGATTGTATAGAGTCATACTGGGACACTCGTCTATAGAGATGTAGTCAGTAAATTCTGCAGACACAGCATACTAGGTCAGTCTTTAGTTTTTACGTTTCCGTATTTTAAGTATATGGCTAAAAAAAACCCGACTCGGTATGAAGAGCTTGTTTTGCTTACAGTTGGAAAATAAACAAGCATGATAAGTAGACATATGTAATTGGAGTAGATTTACACACATAACCTTTATATGTATATATATATATATATATATATGTGTGTGTGTGTGTGTGTGTGTGTGTGTGTGTATTAGATGTGTAGATATGTAAATTTACGTTTATTATTTGATATTTCTATCTGACAGCGGACAATTATGTTTATTATTCATGAATGCCATTAATATTTACGAAGGCAAATAGTGAGAGGGAGAGAGAGAGAGAGACTACGAAGTGTCTTATCACGAAAAGTATCAAGTACAACTTAGCACGCATGATGGTTTCAGCTTCGTATTTCAGCAAGCAATCACTTAAAGCAAATATCCTCAGGGAAATTAGTTGTAACCACCATTCTCATTATTCGAAGGTGGAAAAAGCCCACGTTAGAAGTTATATTTCTATGTTCTCCAAGTACGAATCTTATACGAACAATAAATTTACAAGAATGTGCTTAACTTAGTCCGTTCTGATCCAACGAAAAACTGAGTTTACGTCTACTCCAATTTTGCAACGGAAGGTTCTCTTTTTGATTACAGACTTTTTGCCGGTGAGCTAGTGCCACCATTTGCTCAAATAATTTGATACAAATCATATTAGACATTTGGAGGAACTTACTGAAAAACATGAGTTGACTATCTGCGTACATGTTCTTTTTAAAGAGACACTGTTTAATAGAACCGATGTGGTGAAATATTCTGCCACAAAAATAGTCGAACCAAGAAAGGAATTACTTTTTAAAGAATTTTAACTTATTGATTTTAACAGCACACCAAATTTTCTAGGGTTATTTTTTGCCGAGAAGTTAAGTAATCGCACTCATCCCAAGCTCATATCAACATTTATTGCGTACTTGCTTCTTTAAAAAAAATTTGCAAACGGTCATATGATCTCAGATACTCGTACGTATTATAAATAGTTTTCACAGTTTTAAGTATTCCCATCTAATGCAAATAATTATATGGTTCCAAGGAATTGTTTAAACTTGATAACAGTCATTTGCTTTCTCATATTTATATGGTTGCAAGTAACTATTTTCGATACAATTTACAGTTATATAGGATCAAGTATTCCTATCAAATATAAATAATTTGTAACAGATCTATTTGACGCATAGAAGGACCGTAACAGGTAGTAGCACCTGGGGTTAGAATAAACTTGGGCAAAGAAGGAGCAATCCACCCACCCAGATTTCCAGAACCTGAGCCTCACCATTATATGCAGTTTAATGTCCTACCCAGGATATATCGTGTTTTGGTGTGTGTGGAGTCTTCCTACTTTGAAAGTATACCATCAGCATATTCTAAACCCCGTTGACAGGACGTACATTTTTTTATTTTAAAACTTATGAAGAATTTTGATTTTATTTGGTTTGGTTAGGTTTTATGGCATATCAACCATTGTAGGTTATTTAATGCCAAATCCTCTTTATACATAGATATTAGATATATATGATTTGGTTTGGTTGGGTTTTATAGTATATCAACCATTGTAGGCTAATTAATGCCAAATCCTGTTCATACATCTATATTAAATATATATGATTTGGTGTGGTTTGGTTTTATGGCATATCAACCTTTGTGGGTTATTTAATGCTAAATTCTGTTTATATATATATATCAAATATATAATTGGTGGATACACACTGTTAAATGATCAAAAACTTCTATTTCTAACAATTCAATTTTGTCAACAAAGTGTTACGGCCATCGGCCACGTTAAGGTTAAAATGCAGGAAAGCAAGGACTATTATGAGGACCGGAAGTAAGGCAGGCGATTGGCGGGTTTCCGAGCCCTAGCAACAGTGAAGGACCAACCGAGAAGGGGCAAAGGTCTTAACCCAGATAAGGAAAAGACATGCCATTGGTCGAGGCAGGGAGGACGTTTTATCGCCAAAAAGAACGAAGGCCAAAAAGTCAGTTTCGAGCTTCGCCAAGGAAGAGAAAGTTCGCCTTTTCACGTGGTCCGGTGGAAGGTGAAATTCTAGTAAAAGAATGGCCTAATAGAAGCCGTCAACTCCGTTGGGTAAGGAACTGAGGCTCAACGTAAAAGAAAAAAAACTGGTGCCTTGCGACGTGTTAATAAGAAATTAACGAATATAAGAAAAAAAAAACAAAAACAAAAGAAAGGAAAGAAAAAAGGTACTATTTACCAACCCCTCCGCTCGGGCAGGATATGACACAAGGTCGATTTTTAAGCGGAGTTTAACAGGTTTGAATTCAGAGTTTTCCTTCTCCTAGACTAGTTGCCTCACCAAGGCTGAAGAACCTAGTCCGTTCTACTATTTACCCATAGCTGGAGGGAGAATAAGGGGGTTCATACCTTTCCCAAGGGTATTTGCCCGAAAGTGAACGTAATAGCGCGACTGGAGTACGAACTCGCGTACTACGATTCCGCAGTTCATCGCTTTAACCATTACACCACGAGGACACC
This sequence comes from Sepioteuthis lessoniana, assembly GCA_963585895.1. NCBI lineage: Eukaryota > Metazoa > Mollusca > Cephalopoda > Myopsida > Loliginidae > Sepioteuthis > Sepioteuthis lessoniana. Next base: position 84,792,597 of record OY757919.1, on the reverse strand, counting down.
CCTCGTGAAAAAAAGGTTAGTCAAAAATTTTATTACAAATAATACACGTAACCTAAATAAAGGTCCGTATCAAGACTATCCAAAGAAACATTTTTGCAGTTGTTCATTAGCAGCTAGTTTCGGCGGAAAACATATTTGTTTAAAATGGTATATTCACTTTAAAGACGTAGAGGAGAGACTTTTGTCCTTCGCTAAAAGAAGGGATGAAAAAAAAAAAAAAAATAAGTGAACAAATATTGGAAAGAACGTGTACGTTCCCTCCCTTTAATTGTAAAGGGAGCAAGAAAAAAAGGGGGAACTTTGTCTTATTGGAAGGACATAGTCAATTACTACTGGAAGCGACTTACCCTCCACATTTCTGTATTCTTTTTTTGTATTTGTTTTGCTTTCTGTTTTTTGTTGTTGTTATAATTGTGCTTTCTTTAAAATAAAATATGTAAGAAAGATACAAATATAAAGAAAAGAAGAAAAACAACTACACGTCATATTGTTTGTCCGGTTCGGAATTCCTCACGTGTTCATTTATATCACGTCGACCTCTTTACCCTTGACACATCCTCATTCGTCCGTGTCTCGAAAAATTAAACCTATGTGCAAGCTTTATACTTAACTAGTTATATGGGCTTTTAAAGCTATCAATAAAATATAACTAGTTAGGGAGAATTTAGAGCTTGGGTGATACGGTACTGTCGACGGAGATTCTCCCCGTCTTTCGAGGATAATGTAACCTCGGAACAAAGATACAGTAACCGTCACAAAAGCTATATGGTTTCATGTATTGCTATGTATCACTAACAATTCAATTAAACATCACTCATGTGTTTACAAACACTTAAATGATTAAAGTTATATTTCTAAGAATTCAATTTACCAAAAGACACTTGTTTGCACACAATTTAAATATCAAATAGTTCTATTTGACCCATAGATAGGATTCTTTCCGGTGGTTCCACTCCTGAGTGGACCTGGAAGTAAAAGCAATGAAGACGTACTCCGCATTCCCCAAAGCTCCAGCACTACAGGAACCTCATCATCAGGTTGTCTAATGTCATATCTAGGACACTGATTGGGAAGTTTTACTCCTCTGCAGAGATGCAGTTGGTGTATCTTACAGCCCCAGCCGACTGGGCAAAAATAAACTTGAGAAATGAGGTACTAAGTTTGTTTGATTTAGTTATTTTGACTTAAATGGCATACCAAACTTTTGTGGGTTATTAAATGTCAAAGCCACACATGTAAAAGAACTGTAATGATAGTACTCAACCCAACTAATGTAATGGTTATCGTCGTAAGAAATGGACACGGCGACATGAATTCAAATCCTGGACGAGACTGATTGCATTTCACATAGCACTAATACCCTTTGGAAAGGTATGAATCCAATTATGCTCCCTCTAACTATGGGTAAAATAGTAGGGCAGACTAGGTTCTTCAGCCTTGGTGAGACAACTAGTCTAGGAGAAGGAAAACTCTGAATTCAAACCTGTTAAACTCCGCTTAAAAATTGACCTTGTGTCATATCCTGCACGAGCAGAGGGGTTGGGTAAATATGGATAGTATTGAACCCAGTGCTGGTGGATAAGGAGCTTCAAACCTTTCACAAGGGTATTAGTCCGAAAGTGAACGACTGGAGTTCGAACTTCCATATTACTATGTTGCATTTCAGCATGTCAGCCATTACGCCACGAAGCCTCCATCTCAACTGTATTGAAAGATCGGCTGTTACGATAGAATAATAAACAATTAGTAAGGATGAAATAATAAAATATAAAGAAAAACAATATCCTCAGTATCAAGTAAATCAAGAGACGGAGAAATTAAAGCCTTCTTACGAAGAAACAGCGCTTTCTCGATTGGAGCTTAAGATACGCTGACGACATCCCCATGTAGAGAGGTAAGACCTCTCCAAAGAGGTATCCTGCCTATGACACTCAACTACATTTGCTAAGGAAACTCCAGTTCCTGTAATATAGAGAGCGTGGAGTATCCCATTCTTTGCACTTACTCCTAGGTTCATTTTGACCCGAAGTGGGTGTAAATTTTACGTTCTACTTATGGGTAAAATAGACCTGTTTAAAAATTATGTGTATTTGATAGGATAATGAGCAAAAAAGACAAAAAATTTAAAGAAATAACTAAAAATTAACATTAATGTATAATGAAGGCGATTCCTTAACCTCTAGGCATACGATAACCCAAAAACTAATCAATTAATCAAATAAGTAACAAACAATGATTTTGGGTTTCTTCAAAAAAAAGATTTATAAATAATTTTCATCGTCCATTGACGGACAGTGCACACACACACACACACATAATATATTTACCAACCCCTCCGCTCGGGCACAAGGTCAATTTTTAAGCAGAGTTTACAGATTTGAATTCAAGGTTTTCCTTCTCTTAGACTAGTTGCCTCACCAAGGCTGAAGAACCTAGTCTGCCCAACTATTTACCCATAGCTGGAGGGAGAATAATTGGATTAATACTTTCCCCAAGAGTATTAGTGCTATGTGAAATGCAATCAGTCTCGTCCAGGATTTGAACTCGTGTCGCCGTGTCAATTTCCTACGACGATAACCATTAGAAAACGGGCACCGCCAATATATATATATATATAGTCATCCACAGACAGACTGTTTTGTTGTATCACAACTCTTCAGTGTGGCTGCGCACGTAGGACGCTTGAAGTTGTAGAAATTTTTCAAAATTTGAAAAGCTCGACTTATACTTAAAGGTTTACGGTATATATATATATATATATATATATATATATACCGTAAATTTTTGAATACTAGTCGAGTTTTTAAACCTGAAACAAATTTCTACAAAACTTGGGGTTGGCTTATATGGCATGGCCAAAAATCCAAACCTTTACTACTGACTGGTCAACTAATTGAACAGTACTCCTAACAATCGATATTGTCCATTTTCTGTAATTTCATCAGATTTTCACAAACATTTACAACTTAAACTCGATAAAATGTTATCGCCCATAAATAAGTGAATCTTAAAATCTCAATCTGATTTTATTATTTCTTGTATTTCTTGACAAATATTTTAAAATTTCATTCATGAGTGTTTTCGGAAATTTCACTATTGATTCCATTGGCTATTTCTGATATAAATATATTTTACTGATATTTTACTGTGACATAAACAAACTACTTATGACATCAAGTGGGAATCTTTAAATAGAATCATCTCTGTCCCAGAATAGTTGCTCCATTAGAGTATAAATTTCATTTACAAATGTAACAATAATAGGGAATATAGTATATCAATAGATTCTTAAAGTTTAAGTTTTAATGAAGACGTTGTTTTTCCTTTCTTTTTCCGATTTCTTCATGCACAAAAATCCTAACTAGCAATTCAGATGTTACATTATATATATATATATATATATATATATATATATATATATATATATATATATATATTGGATTGCAAACACGAAAGAAAAACATACCTCCAGCTACAAAATAAACCATGAATGATTTCCAAATAGAAATTTCCAACAAACAAATGTTGTATACCAAGCTGCACACACACACACACACACACACACACACACACACACACACACACACACATATATATATATATATATATATATTGATCTAAAGATATTATATATAAGAATATATATATATTAGAAAACACAGAAAAATATATAAGAACAAGAAAGGTCTGGAAACAAGTACAAAAAGAATAGTACCACCGCAAACACTACTCTTTTCCTCGGAGAGAGCTACCCAGTTAGTTGGAGCTGAAGACTACACCGGCTCCGTCTCTGGGGAGGGGAAAAACCTCCCCTGAATGCGTATCCTGGATATGACATTAAGCAATCTGATAGCGAGGCTCTAGTAATGCAGGAGTTTTGAGGAATGTGGAGTACCCCTTCATTGCCATCGTCCTAAGGTCTACTCTGGCTCGGAGTGACAGCCCCTGAAAGGGTCCTAGTAATGGTTCAAATAGAAGTCTGAAATTTAAACTGAGTGCAGACAATTGACTTATGCTAAATTGTATTGCTTGAAATTGAACTGTTGGATCATTTAACTGTTCGTAAACAAATGCCTGATGTTTAAATAAAGTTTGAGTTATGCATAACAATATTGTGTACTAAAGAATGAAATTCAGTTCATTTAAAAACGTAATCAGCAAAATGTGTTTACAAATTGGCATGATGATTAGAGTTTTCGCCAGTGGACCGGGAGACCTGGGTTCAATCCCAGGTCGTATCATACAAAGACTCAAAAAATGATAATTGATGGCTCCTTGCTTAATACACAGCAATATAAGGTAGGGATCAAGGGTAAAGTGGAACAATCCAAGTAAAGGAGTAGCGCCTTCCCCTACACCTTGGTGTAGTAGCTATCGAAAAGGGAGCCTTCGGGTCACCCTCGACTAAGACTACTTTTAAAGAGGATTTGACACGAGACAACCTATAGTTGATATACCATAAAACTAAGCCAAACCTAGATGAGAGAATATACCACAAAATCTTTCCTAAACGAAACAAATGTCCTAATAAACTGTAAAGATTCATATCCAAATGTAGGTATATAAACCAATTTTTACAGAGCTATCTGAAATCTAACAACTTCGTAGACAAATAAAAGAAAATTAATTTTAAAAAATAAGAATAAAAAATGATAAAAATGAATAAATAAATACAAGAAAATGATAAATGAAACGTTTGATAAATGAACAAATCTCAAAATTATTATAATATAGCCAGGTAAATAAAAATGCAGTATAAACAAAACTATCCTACGTAGGATGTCCTACAAACTAGATCACCTTTTTCTATCATGCCCCACTCAACTGCACATAAAGGATAACCATCAAGTAAAAATCACGTGTTTGATGATCACACTAAGTAACATTTACTAAGAGCTCATGACTGTGTCTACGCTATATTAACTTAGACATATGTGCTCTATTACCAATATTTGTTACATTATGAATTGGTTCCCTATTAATTTTGTAAAGTAAGTGTAGAATTTAAAATTTATGAATTCAAAAGTTAAATGGTAATTCGTAAGAAGAAGAGTCATAGAGAATAACCAATGATATGAAAGACAAGACTTGACCCCTGGCTGAACTTTTTAGCAGTTCTCTGATTGGTTAATTGGGTCGTAAGAATGGGTCAGTTAGTTGATTAGGGTGTAGCCTAAGGGCCGTAAGGAAAGGAAGCCTAAAATGGCTATTTCTACCGCCGTACGGTTGACGTGGATATTTAGGTGAATAAAGATGTGGAAAATCAAAGTCTTTGTGTTCATTCATAAGAACAGAAGTGTACACAGGGGCCAAGATAAACCCAAAACCACTCGATGAAATCCCCGATAGAAGACCAGAGAATCCAGCCAGAGAGACAAGTATTAGAAAAAAGATATAAGGTGTATACAACTTATTGAGCACTCTTTATTCATAAATATACCCGACTATATATATTTATATATACATAAATTTCAGAAATACTTGAGATGATAATTATCTTTGGTATATATTCAAATATATTTAACTGTTGCATATTGACCCCGGCCTAGCTGTCAAAATAGGGAATGCACCTGTGTAAATAACAGGTGCATCCAGTTGAAGGTATCAAGTGGATAACCTTGACTGACGACAGGTAAAATTGAGTGGGCGTAAAACAATAATATAACTCGGTGCACAGGAAGTTCGAGTTAGTTGGAGAGAAGATGCTGTAGAGAGAACCAGCACCCTGAAAAGGGGGCCCTTAGGACCCCCGATTGAGCAGTTGGAGAGAAGATGCTGGAATGAGGGCCATGTCCCAGAGAGGCTGGGCTCCCAGGCCCCCGGTTGAGCAGCCCTGGAGAACGGGAAAGAAACGCTGTTATGGCCATAAGAGTGGGGGTCAATATGTTGCAGATCTGTTCAGTCTCCAACTCCCTCTCACACACAACCCTTTCAATAAAGTGAGAGGTATATTTTTCTAAAGACATATGTCCGCTCGTCTTCATTGCGTCGTTAGGTACCTGCATGCATATGTATTATGTGGCTATACAACATTACTTATTGAATATTTCTATAACAACTGCCCTTTTCTGATGACCTTTAACAGTTTCATAAAAATCTAGTAATTTATGACATGAAGTGTGAATACTAGTTGGAATCACAGATATCCACTAGCAGGCTACTTCATACATTTTTAAACAAGCATGATTAATAAATGAACAAACAGCTATGTGCAGCTGTTATTTATCCCAGGTGAAAGAAAAAGTATATTTAATCATAAAAATAAGCATTATCAGTGTTATTTTACAGTCTCAAGTAAAGGAAAATGATTACTCACATCAAAATTGTTAATATACAATTTCTTAAAATGTTTCTCGGAACATCAAGATCAATTTGTTATAAAATGTGTGGAAACGTTTTCAATGGATTCTTTCTTTTTTAAAGCTAGCAACTAAATACATAATTTAAAACTAGTTCTCCGAGTTCCATATTCAATATTCATCTGTCTGGTGTTGAAAAAGAAAATGGCGGCGGACAAACTACATCTGCAACATGACACGTAATTCCTTTTCAAGTTAGGTAAGACGTAAGCAGATTTAAAGAAAACTGTTTAAAAAAGTATTATCTTCATTGCTTCCGTCTTACCAAGCATGTAATGAACCAGAATGTTATTTTACAGTTTAAGAAAGGGGAATTTGTCGGACAAACGACGTGGTGAAAAACTACAAGAAATTGAGTAGTTTGACTTAGAAGATTTAAAAAAATGACCACACTCAATAAAAGCTAGAATTAGCTATGAAGCAATTACACAACTGTTTTAGGACATTTATATGTTGACTGATTTAAACGGCATATCAATCTGTCTGTGGTTATTTTATGTCTTGCGGTTAGGGAATCACGTACATTGTACATTTTCATGTAGATTTTTGAACACGGCTATATATATATATATATATATAATATTCCTATCTAGTAGAAATATTTTCCTAAGAGTTTTATTTGATTAATTGACCGGAGCCTAACAAATTCTGCCACTCCCCAACACGGTGGACCGGGGAGTAACGGTAATGAATGGCGTTTGGGGTGGTGGGGATCTTACTCCTATGCTGGGGATACTGACCTCTTATTTTGAATTCAACCCACAGGGTGATGTAAAATGTTTATAAAGTGTGAGAAAGATTAACAAGTAGGAATTTGTTTCTACATGGTATCATAGAGTCTTACAGTGGACAGTGTTTCATCACCTTTATTGCTCACTTAACCTACTTTCTTCTTGCATTGAATGATCTCGTGATTTCCTGCCACCCCATTCCTTCTTATATGATTAGCATAATCCCGGCCCTTAGAAAGCAAGCCTCCCCGGTGACAAATTGTCAAAATGATTAGTCCCATCGGCTTTTCCTTCAATGCGATCACTTCAAGTGTCGGACAATAAACCGAACGCTTATCCTCTTCTAGATATTAGGGGTGTAGAACTCACTAGTCTAATGCGCAGAATAACAGCAATAATAACGCTTACCGGCTCAGCCGTCCCAACTAGCGTCTAGTTGGCAGACAAAAATAAAACGGTCTGTAAGTCAATACAGACTCTGCACCAACACTAAAAACAAGCGGGTATATATACACTAATATGTCCATTCCTGGGCCAGCAACCGATCACTTTCCAAGGAATGGAATTATCTACATGTACACAATGGAATGCACCAGTGAACATAAATGTCTCCTTCCCCTGAGTTTTGAAGATCGCACTTCAACTCCTTACACAACTTGCTACACGACTCAGTGCTGACTTTAAATCAACTCAACAACTTCAATGAGGTGTATGAACTTAGGATAGGGATGGCCATTTTAGAATCAACTAATTTATTTTAGAAACCCATGCTGGAATGATCAAAGGATAGGCCAGGGTTATGTGAAGGTATAGTACATTGTCCTAGAAAACGACACAGGGGCGTCATCATTTCCAAAAATTGCTTTGCCTGATTACGTTGCCAATATCTTGTAGCTTTGATTGCCAGCTATCTCCGTCCTAGATTGTAGGACAATGACTGAATTCAAAGCGAAGTGACTCAAGATATCATCTTGTTACTCAAACCATGGAACCAAAATATCAGTCCCGAATTTAACGACAATGAACAAATTTTATCCTCAAATGAATTCAGGATTGACACGCAAGATCATAATTAAAAAAAGCATTTAAGTATTCTGGACATGTACTAAAATTAGTATTCTCTCGAAAATTGGAGTAAATTGTTCCTTATTAGCAATAATAGAATATAAAAAGACAATTCTGTTCAACTTAACCGGAGGCATTTCATTTTTGTACATGATTTATTTATAGTTTTATTCGTCATAAACTGTTTATCATAGTAGCCGGAAGAAACCTTTGCGACAATATTCAAGTATATTTTGGTTTGGTTTGGTTTGGTTTCTTTGGTTAATGGCATATCAACTCTTTTTAGGTTATTTAATGCCAAAGCCATTCTCCTAGAAGAACAGTAGTGGTGCTATTTAACTCATAGCTTGGAGGATAAGGGAGTTCATTCCTTACACAAGGGTATTTGCCCGAAAGTGAATGTAATAGCGCGACTGGAGTACGAACTCGCGTACTACGATTCCGCAGTCCACCGCTTTAACCATTACACCCCTCAAGTATATTTTGTATCAAACATGTTATGCTAATTTGCTCAATTCATTGTACCCTTGTAACAGTTATTTTGAAGCGTGCTCATGGATACGTCCATTGTCTCCACAAAGTGATTATCTCATACAATAATGGTCACAGCATGACAGGAACAGGATATTTTGCCAAGGTGCCTGGCGATGGCAGAAAGCAGTCAATGTCTTTCTGGAAGGGATAAATCAGCTTCGGATCTTGGTTTACTATTTTCATTTTCCTAGTTAAAAAGTTTTACAACAATCCATACTTTCGAATACAATTTATAAAGAAACTCGTACTTAACGAATTGTTTGGCGAAATAAATCTTTTTCGTCCTTTTCAATTGGCATTATTTTGAATCACAATACCTGTTTAAAAAGAATCATGGCGCGATTACAAAATATTGGACGATAACATCCGCTTCACTGAAAGTATCTTTGTTAAGTAGAAGTGCTGCATTCATTCTTTCTTTCTTTTAAAAGACTTTTTAAAAACAAAGATAGAACATCGATTGACAAAATCAGAGAGAATGGCTTCGAACTGACGAAGAAAAGAAGCAGAAGGTACCCCGTAACAACAATTACCGACGGCGACTACGCCGATGACATAGCGATACTGGCAAATACACCTGACCAAGCCGAAACACTACTGCATAGTTCGGAACGAGCAGCAGCAAGCATAGTCCTCTATGTTAATGCTCACAAAACGGAATATATGTGCTATAATCAAACGGGGGACATCTCCACTCTAGAAGGAACCCCTCTTAAACTAGTAGACACATTCACTTACCTAGGAAGCAGCTTCTCATCAACCGAAAAGCACATCGAAACCAGGTTAACGAAAGCATGGACAGCTATCAATAGGCTATCGATTATATGGAAATCAGACCTAACCGATAAAATGAAACGCAGTTTCTTCCAGGCAGCGGTCACATCGATACTGCTATATGGCTGCACTACATGGACGTTAACAAAACGGCTGGAGAAGAAACTAGACGGCAATTACACAAGAATGCTACGTGCAATCTTAAACAAGTCCTGGCGGCAACACCTCACAAGACACCAACTGTACGGCCATCTGCCCCCTATCACGAAAACTATTCAAGTTAGACGAACCAGACATGCAGGACACTGCTGGAGAAGCAGGGGCGAACTCATAAGAGATGTACTCTTATGGACCCCCACACATGGCCGTGCAAAAGAAGGACGACCAGCACGAACATACATTCAGCAGCAATGTGAGGATACGGGATTTTGTCCTGAAGACCTACCTAGGGAGGAGTGGCGAGAGAGTGTCAGGGATATCCGTGCTACCAGTGCGATATGATGATGATGATATATGCTAGCTTAGGGCTTTATTCGATATATTCGTTGGAGAATTCAATCAACACGAACCTATGCGCAGAGATAAGCGTTTTTCGAAGGAATTAAGGCGGAGATAAAATGTCGAGGAGGAAGTTCCCAAATGTTAAGTTTTTTTGATTTGTTTTTTTTTTTGTTTAATGGCATATCAACTCTTTTTAGGTTATCCAATGCCAAAGCCATTCTCCTAGAACAGTAGTGGTACTATTTAACCCATAGCTGGGAGGATAAGGGGGTTCATACCTTTTCCAAGGGTATTTGCCCGAAAATGAACGTAATAGCGCGACTGGAGTACGAACTCGCGTATTACGATTCCGCAGTCAATTGCTTTAACCATTACACCACGAGAACACCCCCAAGTTTTTTTCAGGGAAATTCATTAGAATTCCATCATTTTTTAAAACTCAATATTGGGTTATTCCGAAGTTTTTTGCTCTGCATGGCAAGGAAAAATCTTACAATTAAACTAATGATAGAGTAACATGCTGATTTTATCAGCATATCAACCAGGCTCGATTTTTTTATTCCAAGAGGTTAGGGAATCTCATTCATTGTTCGTTGATATTTTCATTTGTTGTATAGTCGTTTCCTAAGATGATTTTTTTCTCATCGTCCTATAGAATACAAATAATTTTTTAAATTGATCCATTTCGGTTTTGGTATCTTTGTTTAATGGCATATCAACATTCGTGGGTTATTAAATACCAAAGTCATCCTTCTTGAAGAGCAATAGTGATGCTATTAAATTAAATTTAAGAGAGATTAAGTGGGTTCATGCCTTTCCCAAAGTTATTAGAAAGTGAGACTAGAGTTTGAACTCGCTTATTTTGATGTCACAATTTACATCGAACTACCACAACACGGGTACATCACACAAATCTATTTAACTCCTAGATGGAACTCTAACAAGTACTATTACTCCAGGTCAGCGTGAAAACCAGAGTTACGGAAATGAAAGTGTTATCTATTCTCCCTAGATCTCCACATTCTGAGACTCATCATTAGGTGCAATTGAGTGACATAAGCAGATCACCATTGGGTGGGGGCTATGAAGAGCTCTTACCATTCGGCAGGGGAAATAGCGTATTTAAAACTCTGCAAACACTCAGCATTATAAGGTAGGGATCAAGGGTAATGTGGAGCAATCCAGGAAAAGAAGTAGCGCCCTACTGGACGTGAGAATACATTAGATGAACGATGTGTAATAAAATTCTGTTTTAAACTTGGAAAAAATGCTACAAAAACGTATGGAATGCTTCAGACTGCTTTTCGACCATCTTGCATGAATCGAGCATCAGCTTTTTAGTGGCATAGGAGATTCAAGGAAGGCAGGGAGTCTGTGAGGGATGATGAGAGGTGTGGGAGGAGTAAGGAAGTCAATACCCCAGAGTTGATTGGCCAAAGGGTTAGGGTTAGTATGTTGAGGTTTTTAGGGAGTTCAGGAAGAGATTCGGCCAGAAGAGGCTAGCACTCTTCAAATCGGTTCAGTGGCATTTCCACTAAGACAATGCACAAGTCCACAACTCCATCCTTGTCACAGACTATTTGACCAAGATGGGCATCAAAACAGTTCCTCAGCCTCCCTACAGTCCAGACCTTGCTCCCTGTGACTTTGGGTTATTTCCTAAGCTCAGAGGCTGTCGTTACGAGACAATGGAGGAGATGAGAGAGGCTGTGACGAAAGTCATTGACATGTTCACACAAGAGGACTTCTATGGGGCCTTTCAGAAGTTGTTGGAACGGTAGAACAAGTGTATTGCAGCCGGAGGGGATTACTTCGAAGGGGACTAGAGTTTCATGTGTGTACTATCAATAAAAGTGCCCATACGTAAAAAGTCTGGAAACTTATTTAATGATCTTCGTAATATTTGATTTTTTTATTGTTTAAGAAGGTTGTTTTCAAACAGAAGAATGATGTTTGAACATTATCTCAAACTCGACCACGGCGTTTAATTTTAAAAAAAAGAAGAAAGAGAACAAAAACAAAAAAAATCTCAAGACGAACTGAGATCTCATCTATTTCACTCCTCGATGTGAATACCAAACAACATCAATGTTAATGTTTTTTTAATTTAATTTTTATGGCATATCAACTTAATATCATAGTCATTGCTTTAGAATATCTGTGGTACTATTTAACCCACAGCTGTTGGAAATAAATCGGTTCATATCTTTCCCAGGGGCATTTGTACGAAAGTGAACATAATAGTGTAACTGGGGTTTGAACTTGCTTATTATGATGTCACAGTTCAATTCATGAGCCACAACGTCTCGGAACTAACCCCTCCCCGATGGAAATGTGATAAAGGAAAAAGAAAAAGAAAAAAGAAAAGAACGTTGTTTGTGAATAATAAATTCTTCTTTAGTGTTGCTCTAACGAGGTTTCATCCCGGGAAACGTGGACATGTCAAGTTTCTAGCTATTCCTGGATTGGAACATAAAAGAAAAAAAAAATTGAAGCTGAGAAATGTCCCTAAGACGACACCTCTTTATTGCTCCAAGGGGGGTAGATTTAGAGTTACACTATGCAACGATGGCCAAGGTAACAGGCCAGTTTCTGGATGACCTACCACAAATGCGATCTTGAGTCGTGTGCATATTGAGTTATATATGAGCTCATTCAGAATGAAAAAAAAAAAAAGAAAAGAAATGTCATTTTGTGCCATTCTGAATTGGCGAATAAATAACAATCTCTGAAAACGGGTTTCTCTTTGAGTGTGCTGATGATGAGAGTGTGATTTTTTTCTGCTGCTTATCTTTCTCATAAATTTAAACATACAACCAGGATCATAGGTTCTTTTTAAGTTGGCGAAAACAACTTCTCCTTAGTTTCGAGATATCAAGCATCACGATGGATTTTACTATCATGGAGTAATGTTTGCCTTGAAAATCATCAAGGCTGCGGTAAAACCAAGAGTGCTGTCTATTCCTAATATCTTATTGATTAATTATGACTTCCACAAACATTATATACACACACACACATATATATATATATATATATATATATATATATATATATATATATATATATACACGACTTATTTGTCTGTTGTTTTTAATGGCATCTCGACCTTCTTTATGGGAAAATAAGGAGGTTCATACATTTTCCAAGGGTACCTTTCCGAACGTGATTGTAATAGTGCGACTGGAGTTCGAACTCACTTTCTACGATTCAGCAGTCCACCGCTTTAACCATTACACCACGAGGGGGTCATTCCATGATTAAGAGTATTGAAAAAGAGTGAGCAAATATTTTTTATAAATGTAAAATCTACATTGTTTGGGATTGGTTCATAGCAAAAGTTATTTTAATCTTGTAAAAAGTATTTGTTTTGAAGCTATTCAAAATGGTGAAAAATCAGATTGATCCAGCCTTAAACATAAACTCTTGGGTGGCTGGAAAGTGTGAAGCTATGTGATATTTGTGCACAGAAAAGCATGTTTTTGTCAAAAAACATTTAAAATAGGCTGATAATGGGTACCCGAGTCAAAATAAAAGAAAGCCCGTGGAGTGGACAAACACTGTCCCCTAGGCAAAGAATATCTTCGAGTAAATAAATCATACTGACAGTCTTCTGAGACATTAAACGACATATAATATAATTTCCTCGAAAAAGGTGTGACTATAAACAATGCTTCCTATTGCCAACTCCTTTAGCAAAAATTACATTTATTGAATGACCCTTATCTATATATCTTTTATACACGCACGCACGCACGCGCGCTCCAGTGGTCCGGGACACCGGGGTTCAATCCTAGGTCGTGTCATACCAAAGATTCAAAAAATGGTACTTGATGCCACCTTGCATAGCACACTCAGCATTATAAGGTATGGATCAAGGGTAAAGTGGAGTAATCTAGGGAAAGGAGTAGCGCCCTCTCCTACACCTCGGTGTAGTAGCTATCGAAAAGGGAGCCTTCGGGTTACGCTCGACGATGGTCGCCAACTTTACTTATATAGAGTCGATGATTAGAACTGTTTTTTTTTTTTAAATTAGGATAAACTTTTAATAAGATCACGGTCGTCACGTGCTCTTTAGCATCGTTATCGTTCTCACGTCATCAATCGATCGTCAGATGTTTCTTGTGTAATTGTATTTCGTTAAGCACTTGCTTTGTTAATTAACTCTCATCGAAGATAAACATGGGGGAGGTTACAAAACAAAACCAAAAAGATGTGGGAATATTTACATATATGCATATTTACCAACCTCTCCGATGCAAGATCAATTTTTAAGCGAAGTTTAACAGGTTTGAATACAGAGTTTTCCTTCGAGACTCGTTGCCTCACCAATATTTACCTATATGTAAGACCGAATATCACCATTTCTGTAGCCTCATGGGTGGAAGGTTACGGTTACAGTCACGACTGACAAATTAATGAAAAACAATTGCTATCTACAGAAGCATCTCATAATCGATTCAAATCCAGAAACTGATAGTAACACTTAAGGGCTTTTGACAAGCATAATCTTAAACGATTGTGCAAGATTTAAAAATCAATAATTAACCATCGATCTTTATTCGACTTGATAGCAGCTCAATCCTAGATTGATCACAGTCAAAGAACCAACCAAAGTATATATATATATATATATATATATCTAAAGGAGGTGCCCGTGATGTAGTAGATATCGTTGGAATTGGGCACGGGGACCCGAGGTCAAATCCTGGACGAGGTTGTTTGTATTTGACATAACGCTAATGGCCTTAAGAAAGATATGAATTTAATTACTATTTTTCTTGCTAGGGGTAAAATAGTAGGGTAGACAAGGCTCTTTAACTTTGGTATTGAAGCCAGGAGAAGGAAAACTCAAAGCTGTTAAACTACGCTTAAACAATTAGCCTCCGGTCGTATCCAGCTTGTTCGGAAGTGTTGGTAAATACATTATATATATATATATATATATATATATATATAATGTATTTACCAACACCTCCGAACAAGCTGGATGCACCATCCCCCATGGGGGTTGAGCACTCTGGCGAAGGAATTGTCGGCCTCCGCTCGCATAATGCAAAAGCTCTTCGAAAGAATTGAGCACTCTGGTAGCTGATGGGGTATAAAAATGTAAATAAACGGCTGCTGCTGTTGCTAAATAAATACCTTAAAAATTCCCTTAGCCAACGTGGTCCGCTTGTTGGCCGAGAGGTCTGAGACTTAGTCTAACGTAAAGTTGGACGGGTTTCGATCCCGGCTTCGAGCGTCCTGCGTGTCTAGCCACACTGAAGAGTTCTGATAGAACGAAACAGTCTGCCTGCGGATAACAATATATATATATATATATATATATATAATTAGAGGAGATGAAGACTGAGGGAAGAGAAATATTGTAGGATCAATGCTCTGTAACTTCTCTCCTATATTGCACATTGCGTAATCGGCCACATTGCTTTCCAGTGTTTCTGAAAGATATGAATCAGCAGATCGAAGATTCCTCTAACAAAGTAACTGCGCCTATATGACGCAATATATATGTTTTTGATGATGAACAATTGCAGCAGATACAAAGGCAGCTATGAATAAACTTTATCCCTGCCGCTGTGAACATCTGAGAACTATTACCCGACACTGATGACCACACAGCCTAATCTCCAACAAGGCTCTGTACAATATATACAAGACCATTCTAATATCAAAAATGGTGGTACTACGATGGTTCATGTTTGGTCATGCGCAAAAGATGCCCCCATAAAAAAAAGCTGCACAAAAATCCCTGGAGCTTGCTGTAATAGGGTCAACGACAAACAGATCTGAGGAGTCCGCCACTGCGTAAATTTTCTCTAGCGGAGAGAACTCTAAAATGTAGGACTGAGAACCCTACGATTTGAAAAGCGGTTCAGGATCCTTGCAAATGAAAGGATGGTATCAAATCAAGAAGGACTGAATTCTGCTGTAGGATGTTTGGCAGATTGCACTCATACATTTATATAAATATATATATATATATATTCTTTTGTGAAGGTGATGCGGTTTCGTAGCAAATAGGGTCATATATGGCAGTGTTACTTAGCTTACACAACCCTGCCTTTGAGTTTACAATTTCTTCCTTTTCCTTGACCAATTTCAAATCAAGGCTTGGTTTGATTTGGTTTCTTTGTTTTATGGCATATTAACCTTTGTAGGTTATTTAATGCCGAAGCTATTCTCCTAGAAGAACAGTAGTAGTACTATTTAACCCATAGCTGGGAGGATAAGGGAGTTCATAACTTTCCCAAAGGTATTTGCCCGAAAATGAACTTAATAGCGCGACTGGAGTACGAACTGGCTTACTGCGATTCCGCAGTCCATCGCTTTAACCATTACACCACGGGGACACCCCTTAAATCAAAGCTTAGTCACCCTTGAAACGAAAGTAAAATGCAAGTAACCTTTGTTAGGAGTCCTTTTCCTAAGACGATAACCCTTAAGCTACACGTGTCTAACATATATGCGTTAGTATTCGTATGTTAAACTATATATATATATATATATATATATATTGTAGAGGTTGATGGTTTCCACAAGCTCACTTGATGAATTAATGGAGGACCACATATTATCGAAGTCGAGTGCGACCAGAAGGCTCCATTTTTCAATAGCTACAGCATTGAGGTGTAGGGAAGGGCGCTACTCCTTTCCACATATTATAGTATTATTAAAAAGAGCTCAATATCAATAATAGAGCTTTGTTTGTGGAATGTGTAAAGCATGAAACACTATTATGTTATATATGAGAGAGACCTAACATACTTACATATATGCAGGCAAAGTTATTTTCTAAATTAGTAAAGACTTTTATACACCCTTTTAAAATGTATTATGCTTCACAGACATCAGATACACATACATTTGTCTCTCCCAGTCTCAGTATATCTTTTAGGTATTAGTCAGCATATATAGGTACGTGCTATATATGTATATATGCCTGCCTGTGCGTGTTTATGTATTATACACAATTCTATTTATATCATTATTAACATAGTTTGATGGTAACTACGCAAGAATGTTACGAGATATTTTGAGCAAATCTTTGAAGCAACACCCAACGAAACAACAGCTTTACGACCCCTTACCCCCAGCCCGAAATCTACCCTTCCCCTCACACACATCTCTCTCTCTCTCTCTCTTTCTCTATATATATTTAATGTGTATGCGTCTTTTGGTCTTTTTGTTAGGACGGCGTAGACACAGTGCCAATAGCACTTTGTAACCAAGACTTGATCCGATGATGGCATAGTGTTGTATACTGACCTCCGACTCGGCCGGGCTGTCAAAATAAGAAATGCACCTGTGTAAATAACAGGTACATCCGGTCGGGGAATATCAAAATATAACCTTGACCGTGGACGGGTTGAATGAGTGCGATTTGTGACGCCCACAAGAAGATGGTGTGCGTCGAACTATTATATAACTCGGTGCACAGGAAGTTCAACCAGTTGTAGTGGAGATGCTTGAATGAGGAATATGTCCCAGAGAGGCTGGGCCCCTAGGCCCCCGGTTGAGCAGTCTGGAAAACGGAAAAGAAACACTGTTATAGCTGTAAGAGTGGGGGTCAATATGCTGCAGTTCTCTTCGGTCTCCAACTCCCTCTCACACACAACCTTTTCAATAAAGTAAGAGGTATATTTTTCTAAAGAACTGTGTCGTCGTTATGATTTTGCATGCATATGTGTTTGTATAGTTGGTCATGGCTATATTACAACAAGCGAGAAACTGACAATCTCAAAGCGCTGGTGTAGTCTATCCAAATTAGTGACACACCCTACATAAGGTAACTTATATACGAGCGGGTTTCCTCGTGCCATAGTAGCTAATGTAATAGACTACAACATCGTACTGAATAAGTTTGGATTCCAGTTGTGCGATAATGTTCTCTTTCGAACTAAAACCCTTAGAAAAGGTATTAACCCTCTTATCCATGCTGCAATGTGTTAAATAGTACCTTGACTGTTCTTCACCAAGGATGGCTTTGGCTTTAAATAACCCAGTAAGGTTGAAAGCGAAATTTACATACACGAAAGCATTTATTTGAATGCCGAGGCAAACCATGTTAAGTCAAGGGATACATACCTTAGTCCAACATTTTATATAAGTACACACGGCATCTTTTTCTAATATATATATATATATATATATATATATATACCAACCCCTCTGCTCGGGCAGGATATGACACAAGGTCAAATTTTAAGCGGAGTTTAGCAGGTTTGAATTCACAGTTTTCCTTCTCCTAGACTAGTTGCCTCACCAAGGCTGAAGAACCTTGTCTGTCCTACTATTTGACTTTTGGAGGGAGAATAATTGGATTCAGACCTTTCCCAAGGGTAATAGTGCTATGTGAAATGCAATCAGTCTCGTCCAGGATTTGAACTCGTGTCGTCGTATCCATTTCCTACGACGATAACCATTACACCACAGGCACATATATATATATATATATATGTATGTGTGCGTGTGTGTAATATTTTGGCTTGTTTTCCTAATCAAATGATATCTTAGATGCTCGAGGTTGCACTTTACTTCTCTCTGCTTTCCTATAACCACTCTCTACTTACCATATCAATATAGGTTTTTACGTCATAACAAATCACCAGAACCGTCGTACGTGCCTCTGTTTGCCACTTGGTCACGACAGTCAAACAAATTCGTTTCTCCTTTTGAACGTTTTGTGACTCATTAAGACGTAAGAGGTAATTGTGAAACATGAGTAAAGAACATGGCTGGCTTTTTTTGTACTCATGCTAAAGAATTGGATATCGTCAAATATATATCTAAGTGCTATATGAGGTCCTCAAAAGCACGCATGCACTAACACACTGGAGGCGGGTGGAGTCTCCGAGGTGTAGTAGCGAGGTAGCTAACCAGCTAGGCTGTGACATTGTAGAGAGCGAATTCAAACACCAGTTGGGTGATAATGTTCACTTGTGGAATAATAGCTTTAGGAAAGTCAAGACACCCATCTATCCGCGCCAGTTATGGATTAAATAGTACCCTTACTGTTCTTCAAGTATAGCTCTGTCATTACACAACGCAAGAAGTTGGATATGCCATTAAATAAAAATACAAACCAAACCCCAAAAAACGGATACATATTTCGATCGATCGAAAGAATATTTAAACAAATCAGTAAATAGGATCATTGGTAAGAAATATGTATACTCTTCTCTCTCACGTACACACACGTTTTATCTTATTATATTTTTTAATACATTGAAATACACGAGGATCATTAAAGATATTTCCAGACTTTTTTCGTAGGGGCACTTTTATTGATAGTACACACATGAAACTCGATTTCCCGACGCAGTAATCTCCTCCGGCTGCAATGCACTTGTTGTATCGTTCCAACAACCTCTGGAAGGCCCCATGGAAGTCCTCTTGTGTGAGCGTGTCAATGACCTTCGTCAGAGCCTCTTTCATCTCAATTGTCTCATAACGACAGCCTCTGAGCTTAGAGAATAACCAAAAGTCACAGGGCGCAAGGTCTGGACTATAGAGAGGGTGACGAACTGTCTTGATGCCCATCTTGGTCAAATAGTCTGTGACAAGGATGGAGTTATAGACTAGTGTATTGTCCTGATTACCTACCCGATTTGAAGAGTGCTAGCGTCTTCCGACCGAATCTCTTCCTGAACTCCCTTAAAACCTCAACATACTAAACCTAACCCTAACCCTTTGGCCAATCAGCTCTAGTGAATTGACTTCCTTACTCCTCCCACACCTCTCATCATCCCTTACAGACTCACTGCCTTCCTTGAATCGCTTATGCCACTCAAATGCTGACGCTCGATTCATGCAAGATGCTCCAAAAGTAGTCTGAAGCATTCCATACGTTTCTGTGGCATTTTTTCCAAGTTTAAAACAGAATTTTATTGCATATCGTTCTTGTAAGTGTCCTGATTGCATTTTTGAAATTCACTAGCTGTGACAATCAGGCTTTAGTAGGGTGTATTCCAATTACTGCTGTAGCAGTTCATTTGAACCTGAAATCATAAAAATTGATCAGTCATCTCATAACATGTATAGCAATAAGATACTGAATATTCAAGAGTCTACGACAATTTTCAATGCCTGTACAAAAAAAAATCTGGAAACTTATTGAAAGCACCACCTATCTTATAATATATTATGGCTTATTAGATTATATCTAATAATATATCTTATCAAATAGTATATTATATTTTATCTTGTTATCATCAATCATTTTCAGACTATTGCCTTCATCTTTATTGTTATTACCACAACGTTTCGGCCAATATGTCTGTCGGCCTTCTTCAGGTGATTGTCGAACTTGGGAAACTACACAGAACTTCGAAATACTTTATTGAATCCACGGGGTCGCCTGTTCTGATTCCTTTGACCATAACAGGGTACAAGTGTTAAGGCTTCCTGAATTGTTTCTCGCCTGCAGGCAGGATTGAACCTGAACCAGATGATTGTCTCCATAGAATCTTAGGGAACCAACGCCTATAACCGTTTCGCTATGTGTCCCTATCCTAAATCTTAATGGATTATATATTATGATATGAAGTACTAACACTTTAATGGTTATTACAGTAAAATATTTACACATCGACCTATGTTTAAATCCTTCATTATTCCGTTTCCATTACATAAAGAACTAATACTATTGACAAAGTTATGCATCTAACTATTTTCTTTTGATCTATGGACAGTTTAGGCTTTTTAACCTTGGTATGGCAATCGGATCAAATGAAAATCTACTCTAAATTCAAACCTGTTTAAATCCGCTAAAAAAATCAACCATGTATAACTTCCTGCTCGTGTGGAAGGTTTCGTACATCTATGTACATATGTGTGTGGTGATATGAGTGTGAGCGTGTGCGCGAGTATTTGTGGTGTGAGTGAGTGCGTTTTTACTACGAAATATGTAACGATATTCCCCCTCCAACTGTTAGTAAAATCGTATTGTAAAGTTGACTGTTTATCCTTGGCAAGACAATCTATCTAGAAGGACAACCTTGAATTTCAGCTCCCGTGCCATCACGTTGTTCCCAATGTCTTACAGATTTTGAGGAAGGTGAAAGTTCTCTAATGGACTAAAAAATATGCTTATGAAATGAGGGATGATTGTACCATAGCCATATACATGAATATACGAAATGTACATGGGATGTTCATATAACATAGAACATAGAAATCTCGAAACACGAAAAACACGTAACGACTTCTTAGTTCAGGTACGAAACTTTTTATTACCTTTGAGTTTAAAGGTTTTTCGATATAAGGAGAGACCCACAATCTTTCTATTCCGGCTTTTTCAACTGCGCCCTCCCCCCATCTCGTGCGACACCAGCCCAAGGCCTCCGCGAGCAAGCGAAAGCCAACCGTCTTCCCCCGAGGCAGGTCTCATCTCAACTAACTTTCTTCAAATTCCCCAAATCCTCCGCGTGCTTCCAGTACGTGACGTCATTCGCACTCGCTAGCCCCCGTTTCCCATCTCGGGCTATTGTGACATCTCTGAGAGACACGTCCGCTCTGCGCACACGCGCATAAACTCCTGTGTTAATATTGCACCTAACTAACCCATGTGCTGAGCCGAAAGGTTCTCAGCCTAACTAAATCCAAAGGCATAAACCGAAATCCCTCGGCCATGATTACCTGGAAGGCACTGGTATATCATTTTGCATATGAGAGACGAGAATGACAGAATCATGTTTATGCAAATGATGAAAGATATATATAAAAAACCGACTGATTTATAAAATCCACTAAAGTACAGAAAATACATATATATGTATCATAATGGTTAACAAGCTAGCCTTAAGACTCCTGTAGAAAAAAATCATCTGCTAACGCTGGTGTGAAAAACTCTCGAATGAGTAAAAAAAAATAAAAATTAAGATAGAGTTTGTAGACTTGCAGATCTGACCTCACCCAAAAATAAATCTGACCAATCATTTTTTTAAATAAAATGTTTCCTTTCCCGTGGAATTTTATACAAACGGTTAGAATCATATATTATTTAAATCTATAACACTAAACTCTAGATAAAGTAAAAGAAAACGGTTTCAATCTAACAAAAGAAAGAAGCAGAAGTTACCCCGCAAAAACAATTACCGACGCCGACTACGCCGATAACATAGCGCTTCTGGCAAATGTACCCGCCCAAGCCAAAACCCTGCTACATAGTCTGGAACGAGCCGCTGCAGGCATTGGCCTCCATGTCAATGCACACAACACGGAATATATATGCTTTAATCAAACAGGTGACATCTCCACACTAGACGGTAGCTCTCTGAAACTACTAGACAAGTTCAACTACCTAGGAAGAAGTATCTCATCAACAGAGACAGACATCAACATGTGACTAGCAATGTCATGGACCGCCATCGATTGGCTATCGGTCATATGGAAGTCAGACCTGACCGATAAAATAAAACGCAGTTTCTTCCAAGCAGCGGTCGTGTCAATACTGCTATATGGATCCACTACATGGACGCTAATTAAACGTATGGAGAAAAAGCTTAACGGCAACTACACAAGAATGCTGCAAGCAATATTGAACAAGTCCTAAAGGCAGAAACCCACAAAGCAGCAGCTGTACGGTCAACGACCACCCATCACAAAAACTATCGAAATCAGACGATCCAGACATGCAGGACACGGCTGAAGAAGTAGGGACGAGCTCATAAGCGACATACTCCTGAGGACCCCTTCATATGGACAAGCAAAGGCAGGACGACCAGCTCGAACTAACATACAGCAGCTCTGTGCCGATACGGGATGTAGCAATTGATGATAGGGAGGAGTGGCGAGAGATGGTCAGGGGTATCTGTGCTGATGGTGTGGCATGATGATGATGATGATGATATTACTAAAACTCTTTAACAAAAAATAAGAATATGTTGTTGTCCACAAGTAACTAAAGCCCTATATATATATATGTGTGTGTGTGTGTGTGTGTGTGTGTGTGTATAAATCTGGTATCAGTTGTTGTAATTGTATTTTTATTGGCTACGGAGTTTTTATAATAGTGATTATATATATATATATATATATATAATCAAAAGTGTTTTTCTGTATTACAAAGGATCACCCAGACACTGGAGTCTAAAAATTCTTTATGCATTGGTTGTTATGGAGATATGTGTTGCATCTTAACGTTTCTCCCATTGACATTTGTCGTCAGTGTCCGAGGCCAAGAGAAATCCGTGTTTCGAATGAAATCTTCCTGTCAAATTTATCTTACTTGACCCTGAGCTCGGTGAAGCTAAGCTTCGTAAATATTTAGATTAATGCAGCGTGAATCTAAGTGTGAACCGATTGCAAGTTGTGTATCAAGAAATACGGTTTAGAACTTACAATGGAGGATCATGTAACATTAATTCGTTGAATGAAAATCCAGGAAAGCTGAGTGATAGTAAATAATCGTAAATGGATAAGTACTTTTCTTTTATAGGGGAAATAGAAATGGATTGAAAGATCAAATAAGGAGAGAAAAGTAAAGAAGAAGATAAAAATACTGGAGAGAAAAAAGGAGAAAGGTGAGCAGGAAAGATATTGAAAAAAGGAAGAAGGAAGAACAATAGAAATATATAAAGAAAAAGAGAGAAAGCGGAAAGGGAAGTAGAGAATGTGGAAAAGAAATAAGGAGAAAGAAAGAGAGAGAAAGGTGAAAGAGGGAAGAAAAAGTGAAAAAGAGAGGAAAGAGAGAAAGTTGAATAAAGAAAGAGTGGGAGAGAAGAGAATAAAGAAAGAAAGAGGGAGACGAAAGGAAGAAAAGAAGAGAGAGTACAAGAAAGAATGGATGAGAGAGGGAGAAGAAAGAATGGAAGAGAGGAAGAGAAAGAAAAGAACAAGAAAGAAAGGAAAAAAGAGAGGACAAAAAAGAAAAGAAGAGAAAGGAAAAGAAAAAAGGAGGAAAAGAAAGAAAGAGAGCGAGAGAGATAAAGAGTAAAGCAAGGAAAAAGAGAGAAAGAGGGAGTAAGGATAAAAGATGGGGAAGACAAGAAAGAAAAGAAGAAAGAATTAGAGGACAAGAAGTGAATAGAGGAAGGAAAATAGAAAGTAAGAGAGAAAAAAACAAAACAAAGAAAGGAAGAGTGAGGAAAAGAAAGAGAAAAGAGAGAGGAAGAGAAAATAAGCCGAGACAAATAAAGTGAGTGAGAGATAGAGAAAAAGAATTAAGAAGGAACAAATGAAATGAAAGAGAGAAAGAAAGGGTAAGATAGATGGCAGGAAAGAAAAGAATTAGAAAGGAAAGATAAAGGGAAAAAAAGAAGAGAAAGGGTAGAAAGGAAGAAAGATAGAAAGAAGATTAGCAATGAAAAGATGAAGAAAATGGTCCATAGAAAGACATATCTGAAAGAACGCATTTACTGCATAAAAAATTTGTTGGAAAAAATAATCTGATTTTGAACTTGAACCAAATTCTTTCCTTCTGTGAAATGTTCATGTTATTTAGCAAATTTGTAATGATAAAAAACTGCCAGATTGACAAATTGCCTATTCTGTAAGGCAACTGTTTACCTAACGAATGTTTTGCTTAAACTTTTTGCAAGAACGAAGAATCCAACAAAAAGAAAAGAAACTGAAAGTGTAGATCCTTTTATATGAGTGGATTTCCAACCTTCATTCCCAATTCTGCTTTGTAGCCATGTTAAGTACTCATGTTATCTATTCATTTATTTTTTGTAATATCCGTCAGAGATCAAATCTTGGAAGCTCACAATCTCTGAAAGGAAAGGACGCGATTTTTAACATGACAATTTTCACCAAGAACAGTTTTTTTAAAACCGATTATTTTAAGTCCTAATGGATTTCTGGCTTTAAAACCAGTGATACACACACAGACACACACACACTTAATAAATAAAGGGATTTTTCCTGAAAAAAGCAAAATAAATTCTTTCTTCAGAATTTTTTTGTAATGGGAAACCTCTGCATTGTTTGGACTTGGGTTATAAGAAAAATGTTTATAAATCTCTCAAAAATATCATTGCGACTATTCAAAATGGCGGAAGATCACAGGACTCGAAGATGGAACAGAGCTCTTTCATCAAATTTTTGGTGGCTGAGAAGTACAAACCATGTGAAATTTACTGAAGAATGTGTTATGTATACAGAGAAGCATGTTTTAGTAAAGAGAAATGTTTACAAATTAAATAAACATGGGTTTGCCTCAACGGGCCTTAATCGAAAACAAAGTCCAAGTATTTTCAGCACAGTCACTCTCCAGTAAAGTAAAAGTTCTGGGTACAGGGGTTTTGTTTGGTTTGTTTGTTAAATTACACATCAACCTCCGTTGCAAAACCATCTTTGTAGAAGAATTCTCGTGGCGTAATGGTTACAGCGCTGGACTGCGGAATCGTAACAAGCGAGTTCGAACACCAGTCGGGCTATTACGTTCACTTTCGTACAAATACCCTTGGGAAAGGTATGAACCCCCTTATCCTCCCAGCTATGGGTTAAATAACATCACTGCTGTTCTTCCAGAAGGATGGCTTTGGCATTAAATAACCTTCGAAGGTTGATATGCCATTCAACAATGAAACCAAATCGGGTCACCGGTTGCATCTCCAACGACAATAACCGTTACGCTAAATGCGCCACCACAATTTTGTAGAATAATTCCTATTGAAACTGTTTGAATCCCATGAAAACTAAAATCCTCACTGGGAAAAATTCCCCACACCTTATTGAAAAATGTTTCTAAGATCTTTCGAAAGATACCAAAATTAATAGATATTTATTAAACTAGATAGTAGTACAAAAGAAAGGTAAAAAACAAAGAAAAAAACGACGATTACAGTCTCTCGAAGAATTAAGTTAGGAGCTTCCTAGGCGATAGGCCGTGCCGAGCGTCGGAATCAACTTGAGAACAGCTCAACTGACCGTGAATCGACGCTTTTCAATATTTCTGTCGACTTCGTTTCGAATCTGGCATGAATGGCAAGAATAGAACCAATGAGCGTACGTAAAACCGAATCAAAAATATCTAAATCCGTGGTCACCAAAAATAGTTCCTGTCTACTAATGCAGTCAATCAGTCCTCGGGCCAGTTCGTCTGGGTGGCACTTACGCTTTATCCTCCTTTTTTCTCTTTCCACCTCCACCTCACACGCACACTCTTCAGACTCAAAGACACTCACTTATCTAATAGATAGACACACACACACACTGCACAAATAGAAACACACACACACTCATATACATATGTAGATGTTGATAAGCCAAAACATTGTATTCAGCAACATGTGTCAAGAATGACAGCTCCGGTTTCATAACAACTGCATCTAAGCTGGTAGGATAGCATGGAATACCTACTTTTGCTATGTGGAAAAGAACTTAGGAAAAATGACTTCGATAAGCTTCAAATTGACATGAACATAAAACTAGGCATTTTCCAAACGGCACAGTTTATAGATTACTCACATTTAGTTGTGGTGAATACTTATCAGCTGTATATGGAAGGGAGAAAAATCGCCAACTATGAACAAGCCACAGGGTGGCGAAGACATCAATGTGATTCTTTCCAGCCAATTAGGGGCTAACACAAAGGCTGTGGCACAAATTGCAGATACCTGCCAAAGGCAGGAATTCGGCATAACACAGAGTGCATTGATTCATGTTCCGTATGGGGTTGTATTGCTGGAAGGAATTTAGAACATCTATACCATGCAATGTCTATTGCCAAATCCCGCTCAGAAGATCAGGTCTCGTGTTAATTAACAAGAAAAAAGAACTTGTCATCTCGTGAATTTTGCTTTCTCACCAAAGCATTGAGAGAAAATAACAGCAAATGAAAAGATAGACAAACAGTTAAATCTTGACAGAGAGCTGAAAAAGCAGTGGATCTTTAAGCTGACAGTGATACTAATGGTTGCAGGAGCCCTTTGAATGGTTCCTAATGACTTGGAAAAGGGACTGAGGGCACTGGGGATCAGAGAAAGGAATAATTTGGTTGGTTGGTTGGTTTGGTTTTTATAGCATATAAACCCATGTAGGTTATTTCATGCCAAATCCTTTATATATATATATATATATATATATATATATATACACGAATTTCATTGAACATAATAGAATTTTCTGTCCACACATTTTCTTCTGGATCCGTTCGTATTGCCGTATTGCATTTATCGTATTCGACAGGAATTAATTTATGTATAGTCCATAGTTGTATGTATCCCTAGTACTTTCTGCCCGACTTTGGGCTATCATCAGGGGAGGATCTATTACAAAAGTGATGTAACTTTAGTTTTCGCATATTACTACTATGTAAGAGCGTCTTTACCGTTGAAGATACGAATACGATAAAATCAATGCGGCAATACGAACGGATCCAGAAGAAAATATGTAGACAGAAAATGTCTATTATGTACAATAAAATTTGTATTTATGAAGAAATTCTGCATATATATATATGTGTGTGTGTGTGTATGTGTAACCGGCTCATTGGCCAAGTGGGTTGAGTGTCCGCCAATGGTCCGGGAGACCTGGGTTCAATTCCAGATCGCGTCATACCAAAGACTTAAAGAATGGTACTTGATACCTCTTTTCTAAACACTCAGCAATATAAGGTACGTATCACGGGTAAAGTGGAACAATCCAGGGAAAAGAGTAGCACTCTCCCCTATAATTCGGTGTAGTAGCTATTGAAAGGGGAGCCTTCTGGTCTCCCTCGACTACGGTCACCAACTTTACTTACTTATATGTATATATGTATAATTAGATACACGATTTGCAAATGTATAGTTTGTATTCAAATTTTTTCATACAACGTGAGAAAACCCGTGCGACACTCTATACTCATTAACCATCAACTAGGGGTGATTTTACTGTTTCAATGGCTAAGGTGGCACTGTAAACCCTGGTGCCACCAGCAGCTTTTGCCATAGGACAGAGTATGAAGACAAACACAGCCAAGGTTCCTCTTTGTAACTTGAGTTTTTAATTTGTACTTTGAAGATAATCCTTTTAAACGATTCAAGATCATTTCTTTAACACAGTTAAACGGTTTCAAGTATTGCTCTGTAACACTTACTGTTTAATTTAACAGCAGTCATTTGTAAACACCCAGATGAATTGTTATCCATTTGATTAGTAGGTAATTTTATTCTTAAAAAAGTTGCAGTTAATTTGTTTGCACACAGTTAAATATTGTTTTTTTTTTTTTGCATACAGTGAAGTCTTTCCAAGAATTGTTATCAAGCACTAATAAACCTATTTGAGATTAACCATTTGCTTGCAAAGTGTGAAGTGGTTTCAAGTATTGATATTCAACACTAATAATTCTATTCCACACTATTCATTATTTTTCACGCTGTCAAATAGTTCCGACTATTGCTATCAAATACCAATAATTCAATTTTAGTATGCTGTTAAACGGTTTCAAGTATTTGTACTAAGTATTAATAATTTTTTCCACTCACTGAATTTGCACACAGTTAAGTGGTTTTAAGTATCGCTATATAACACTTACAATTCAATTTAATATCAGTGATTCGCTGGTCACATGATTAAACAGCTCTATTTGACCCATAGATGGGACCTTAACTGGTACTACCAATCCAGGTCAGCGTGGACCAGGAAGTAATCAGAACGAAAGAGTATTCCACATTTTCACAAAACTCCAAGATAGTTTAGACAATCGTAGACGGGGTCTTACCGCTCTGCAGGGGTACAGTCAGTGTATTCTGCTGCTTCAACTGAATGGGCTTTGAAAGGAATGAAACCAATTAGACCACAGCACTGCTAAAATCAGCTAGGATACCTAAAAGAATTCTGGAGAGCTGTGCAGACTTGCTGTCACTCAGCCTTCAGTTAAATTTGTTGCGAAAAACTCACAAAGGTGAAATAATATGGATTGTGCACGTTGGGACTTGACTATAAGTTAAAGGGGAAAAAAAACGCTTCATTGTCGTGCAATGGTTAACAAGATGGCCACTCAGACCGATTACTACTGTCGTAAATTTGATTTACACTGAGTGCTCTGTACTTGCTGTTTAATGCCAAGTCTAAGCTACCCTTATTTTTTTAAGCAATCATCAGCGTCTTATAATTGACTTTAAAATATGTCAACCCTTCTAGAGATGGAATCACGTTCCTAGTACGTTCGTATTTACATTTTTCTGTCGCTTTCTTCAGGTTTTTTTTTTACCACAGTATCAAGTATTCCTATCTATTACAAACAATTTTCAATCAGTTGTGTCATTTTAAATAACAAAGATTAATAATAATCCTTCGTAGGTAATTATAGCGCCAAGTTACTATTCTAAACAATTTACGGGCAATGTTCCAAAACAAAATAATTTTTAATAGATCTATTTGACCTGAGTTGACCTGGAAGCAGTGACAACGAAGGGCTTGTTACTGAATGCAGTTTAGAGCCATACCAAAGACACCTTTTAGAGGTGGCAGGGTCTTACCTGTCTGCAAGGAATACAGTGTATTTATCGCCCACCGAATTACGACTGGCTTCAATGACCTTTTACATCAGCCGTAAATTTGATTCATACTAACGGGCTGCATACTTGTGACCTTGTGCCAAAGCCAACCAACTCTTTTTTTGTTGTTGCAATGCTTACTGGATTAGACGAATAGATAATTATGAGTCAGTCCCGTGTACTTCCGGTCTCGCAGGACAGTTAATTTAAACTTCCTAAATAAATACATCTTGCTGCAGTGTAATGGTCAGAGAGCTAAACTAGCAGACCATTGTTACTGAATTGGATTCATACCGGGCACCGCATGTTGCTGACCTTGTTACAAACTTCACCAAGCATAGTCAATGACAACTCAATTAAAACAAACATATATAAGACCGCTAAGTTGGAAGGATCGGTTAAATCGATATTAAATCTCAAGTCTGTCGGAGTCGTTTGAATTGTTTTAAAGAATATAGTCTCAAGAGGAAATCTATGTCAGGTTCAAAGCGGGATCGACTGTGTGCGACAAATGTCAAGTTTTAAATGAGCTGAAGGTTAAACCAAGGCTGAGAGGACTTCAAAGCCAGTGTAAATCAGCGCGAAGTAAGCGAACTAACGGACAAGTCTGCAAGAGAAAAATGTCACAAACACCGTTTCAGATACCCTGACATCTCAGTATCAAGTGGCGACAAGAAAAGAAAAGCAAATGGCGGAAGAATTGCAGAGAAAGATTAGGTTTTTAACAAGATCAAAGATTAAGTCTGATCTGCATCCGAGATTCGAATGGGGAGGTCAGATGCTAGTTCGAACTTAGAGTTGTTGTGGTAGACAGGTGATTGAAGGAACGTTGAAATTTGTTGAAAGCTGTACTTGCAGTTGGAAGATGACATGAAAAAGTCTCTTAAACAACCTGGAAAAAGTTGCTGGAAAATCCGAGGTCAGAAACCATATAAAGAAAAATATGGCGCCAAATAGTTGTGTCTGCCTCTAAAACGCACAATCCTGACTCTCTGAGTTTATACATTTCTTTCATATTCTTTTCATTCCGTTCGTTTGTCATCTGTCTATTCCACTAGAACAATTCTTTTAGGATTTAGTGCTATTTTGCCGAATATAGAAGTCGAAAGCGTAAATCATCAGCTCTCCTTACGATCAAAAAAACTCAGATACGTGAGTTATTACGCAGCTTTAAATTATTTCTAATTAATAACATATTGTGATATTATTGTATATTCTTGTATCTTGAGCACAGTGAAAACTCTGAAATTTAGCGGCGCTTTTTGCGTAAAATTATTACCATCCTATATATATGTATCATCAAGTGCTGCTAGCACGGATTTCCCTGACTCTCTCTCCAACCATCACTATTTCCCTTCGCTCCTAACAGGCCTTCCTAACAACATCCTGTCTCCATACTGAGCTGAGACTAATAAGTTCTTGCCAGTCGGCCAAAGCAGGCGCTTCCATGTGTAGGGGTTCCAATATGAGATCGTCTTTGCTCCTCTAGCAGTGTCCCACATGTATTGATCGTCTTGGATGGTTTTAAAATAAAAGAAAGTTTATTCACATAACGTATTTTTACAATAACAAAATTAAAAAAATATCAGAAGAATTGGCTCGTCTTATCAGATTGTGTTTTTTTTTTTTTGTAAAAGTACTTAAAGCAAACGGCAATAAAAATGGGAGAAAATATTTCTTATGTTTGAGTTATATCCTACTCTAGAGGTCAGTTTTAAGCAATTTTCTGATTTATGAAAAAACGATTTGTTTTTTATACAATATATATATATATATATATATATATAGAGAGAGAGAGAGATTAGCACATAATGTATACAGGCATATATATATATATATATATATATATATATATATATATATATATATATATATATATATATATATATGAAAGTAGTTATATACATACATTTATATTTGGAGGTGCCCGTGGTGTAATGGTTATCGTCGTAGGAAATGGACACGGAGACACGAGTTCAAATCCTGGGCGAGACTGATAACATTTCACATAGCACTATTACCCTTGGGAAAGGTATGAATCCAATTATTCTCCTTCCAGCTATGGGTAAATAGTAGGACAGGCATATATATATATGGTGAGGCAACTAGTCGAGGAGAAGGAAAACTGTTAAACTGCCCGAGCGGAGGGGTTGGGTAAAAAGGATATACATACATTTATATGCATATACAGAGATACGCACGCATATTTACATAGACATAAATATACACATATGCATGTTCATACTCACATACATACGTAAATACACACACACACACACATATATATATATATATATATACAGGGATGCGTGAATATATATGCATACACTGATATATATGCTTTCATTAAAACATACATATTTATATATAAAGTTGTTTGCGACCGTAGTCGAAGGTCACCCGAAGACTCCCTTTTCAATAGCTACTACACCGACGTGTCGGGAAGAGCCCTACTCCATTCCTGGGATTACTCCACTTTACTCTTGATCCTTACTTTATTATGCTGAGTGCGAAGCAAGGTGGAATCAAGTATAATTTTTTTTAGTCTTTGGTATGAATTGACCTGGGATTGAAACATGGTCTCAACGACCATTGGCGAACACTCGACACATAAGACTATTGGCCTGGTAACATATTTATATATACGTACATTCATATATA
The DNA here is from genome assembly GCA_963585895.1 of Sepioteuthis lessoniana. Classification (NCBI taxonomy): domain Eukaryota; kingdom Metazoa; phylum Mollusca; class Cephalopoda; order Myopsida; family Loliginidae; genus Sepioteuthis; species Sepioteuthis lessoniana. The sequence goes on along the minus strand of OY757919.1, from coordinate 84,760,539 downwards.
TGCATATATACATTCATATATACACATACATATTTATATACACTCACACGACGCAACACACACACATGTACATATATATATGTGTGCATATATATATATATATATATATACACATGTATATATAAATATATATATCCACACATAAAGATATATATCAATACACACACATATATGAATATATAAATACCCACCTGAACATATACACACACACACACGTATGTATGTATTTTCTATATTATATCTCAGTCGGCAGGGGCTGAAGAATCTGCCGATTATACATTTGCAGATAGGTATAAACCTTGAATGAGTATCCTGGCTATCCCACTAATTCATCATGTGTTAAATATGCTGTCCGGGAGCTTTGGGGAAGGCGGGGTATCTCTCTATTGCCTTTACTTCCTGGTACACTCTGACCCGGAATGACTGTACCTGTTATGGACTCATCTTTGGGTAAGATTTAATCGTTTTGTAATTTCCTATATCATTTAACCATGTGTAAGCAAATGATTAATACAAACTTGAATTATTAGTATTTGATAGCAATACTTGAAACCATTTCATTGGCGAAAATATATGAACGCTGGCTTGTTTAAAAATGTTAGCCATGAAGTATTCGTTTACAATATGTCAGAGGATTTGCCATGAAAAAACTACATAGGTTGATATGAAACACAATCAAACAAAAAAAAAATATATATATATCCTTGTGGTGTAATGGTTAAAGCGATGGACTGCGGAATCGTAGTAAGCGAGTTCGTATTCCAATCGCGCTATTACGTTCACTTTCGGGCAAATACCCTTGGGAAATGTATGAACCCCCTTATCCTCCAAGCTATGAGTTAATTAGTACCACGACTGTTCTTCTGGGGGAATGGCTTTGGCATTAAATAACCTACAACGGTTGATATGCCATAAAACAAAGAAACCAAACCAAACCTATATGTATATATATTTACAACTATATATATCTGTGTGCCTATATATATATATATATATATATATATATATATATATATATACATTTGGGGCGATCGTGGTGAAAATATTTATGTTGTTAGAATTAGATTCGGTGGTATGAGTTCAATCCTGGAAGACTGTTTGCATTTCACATAGCATTAATAACTTGGGGAAAGGTGTGAATGAAACAATTTTACTTTCAACTATGAGTAAATAGTAGGGCATACTGGGCTCCTTCATCGTGGCATAGAAACCGGTATAAGAGAATGAAAACTTTGAAATCAAACCCGTCAAACTCCGCTTAAAATTGTTTGTCTGGCATCCAGCTCGTGCAGAATGATTGGTGTATATATATATATATATATATATATATATATATATATATATATATATATATAGCCCTATAGCCCAAACACATCAAAAAACGTCATAGTATAGCGTAATTTAAAAAAAAATTGAAGCTATTAACTTAGAATGGTCTGAGTGAATAAAGCAATCGTTAGTACAAATTTCAACAAAATGATAATTTTTCGGGGTTGCCGTTTGTGTTCAATGTTATCGTTAATCGTTCAAATTCTCAACATAAGAGATAACTATGAAATCTTAATTCGAATCTTGCAATATTCCTAAGTCAAAACATCAATATAATCATGAACATTATTAGAATGGGAACCGATGTGGCTAACGAGTCGTCTATGCTATCTCAGTTAGCCTGCTTACGTATGCTTATTGTTCATAAGTTGTATCAGTGTTATTTTCCATATTGGAAATGCCACAGAACCTAATGTGAGGAAATAATGATCTTATTATTTTCCTGATCTGCGCAAAAAGCACAAAACTCAATACTGTACAGTTCCTGTTAGAGGAATGCTATGTTATATTTTGTCGATAGAATATCTGTAAATTGGCAGAAGATAATGCAGTCATGCATTTTCCTTCTTTCTTTTATTCTATATCTATCTCTTTCTACAAGAACTTATTCTCCGGAGACTGTTGAAATCATAATCGGACATGAGTATGGACAATAAAAAAGGTCTATGCTGTCACTCTACATTCTAATTCCGACAGAAAGTACTGATAAAGCTAAAGTTCTCGCCAAATGTCCGGAAACCTTTTTAGTACCCCGACAACAATAAAAAGCGTTGCACGACCAGATTTAAGCTCTTTTCAAGTTGACGATAAAAGAAGGTTGTGACTTTCTTAATAGGCAATAAGGAAATATTGATACGAAGTTCGTTGATGATAAGGCAACGATTGATGGATATATCAACGGTTCGATTTGAACATTACAGGAACTAAGGGGCCATAGATTTTTATCATGAAGCAAACAATAAGATATTGTAACTGAACATTTTAAGTAATCTCTTTTAAATAACGACCTGGAAAAGAACGTTATGCAGATAAACAGAAGATAATATTCAAAACGTTTTAGCCTGAAGCGGTAATTTTTTAGAAGCAAATTTCATTACTTAATTTATTAGAATTTTTTTTTTCGGAATTCATAGGAAAGGGTTATTGTTTTGATAGAACAACTAAAATGCAAATAAGATAAAATGAAATAAAATAAATCCTTGGAAACTGAAAAATTCATAAGCAGAAATGAGTTAAAGCAATAAAAAGACTCATGATGTTTTATAAATATCAGACCAAATAGAGATAATACGAAACTACGCATTGGTATCAACAAACGTTTTTTACTGATAAACTCACTGCATTCTCCTTACAACAGGTGCGAATGATTACATTGATGATTATGTTCAGCGTAGAGAGAAGGAGTTTAATTAGTTATTCAAATAGGAAGGATTTATAATTGAAATGTAAACAAACCTAAAAGAAGCCCAATATTCGATTTGCCATTCAACTTAGGGGGAAAAAAAAAGAAAGTGCATAAACCTTACAGAAAGCAAAATACCATGCCAATTTATATGAAGATTTTGTCCAATCCTTTTCCAGCTGTATTCAAACAAGTTCCTAAAGGTAGTGAATATTTGTGAACTCTAGTAACAGCAATGTCTTTCGACAGGTTTAGGGAAAAAAGCAAAACTACATAAAGATGCATGGTTACCCTATTTACCAACCCCTCCGCTCGAGCAGGATATGACACAAGGTCAGTTTTTAAGCGGAGTTTAACAGGTTTCAATTCAGAGTTTACCTTTTCCTAGACTAGTTGCTTCACCAAGGCTGAAGAACCCAGTCTTTCCTTCTATTTACCCATAGCTGGAGGGAGAATAATTGGATTCATACCTTTCCCAAGGGTATTAGTGCTATGTGAAATGCAATCAGCCTCGTCCAGGTCGTGTCACCGTGTCCATTTCCTACGACGATAACCATAACACCACGGGCACTTACATAAAGATGTATGGTTACAAGGAAATAACTTCCTCATTTTAGTTTTAACTTTTTTTTGTAGATGGAGGGTTATACCAGATTATATTTTGACCTCTTCAAATCTTTTTTTTCTATTTGTTATATGCATTTCATCTGGAGAATCTTTTTTGCTTCTTTTAAATACATGAAACTTATTGTTATGAAACCGACAAGAGGAGATGAAAAACATTAATTTATTTTAGGTGATTATATATATATGTGTGTGTGTGTGTGTGTGTGTGTGTGTGTATTAAAAGATATTAAGGAAAGTTTATAAAGATTGTTCTCGCCATTGTAAGAGATTTAAAAATTGAATACAAGATCATGAATCTGAATAACTTACTCCTTTGCTCTTTGTTTCATATGTAGTAATTTACTATGCGTTTTGCTTAGATGTGGCACAAGGTCGAATGAATGGAGCACCCGATGAGACTTGAACTCACTCTTTCAGGTTTGCTAGTTAAGCTTGTTAATCATTACACTACCCGAGGTGCCCTCTTCATTTCATATGTAGTCACAATCATCAGACTAAAAGAACTTCTCTTCTGATGATTATGGCATTGTATGAAACTCTCTCTCTCTCTCTGAATATTTATTCGAATAATGTACAACTTCGTATTATGATCGAATCCTAACTTTTGGCTTGAAAAATGAGTTTTTACATAACATTATTAACTATTTATCATATTTTTGCATACATGCATAGCTATTATGAATATTAAGAAATGTTTAATAAAAACTTTATTACCTGAACTAATAGCCTTGGTTTAGGTAATTGCTATGTGGAGACAAATCGGACAGTGATTTCGGCAAAGTGAGGCCTAGAAACGAGATCAGCTTCGACGTTAGGAACCGGCTCATTGGCCTAGTGGTTAGAGTGTTTGCCAATGGTCTGGGAGACCTGGGTTCAATCCCAGGTCGCGTAATACCAAAAACTTTTAAAATGGTACTTGATTCCTCCTTGCTTCACACTCAGGTACGAATCAAGGGTAAAATGGAACAATCCAGGGAAAGGAGTAGCGCTCTCTCCTACACCTTGGTGGAGTAGCTATTGAAAAGGAAACCTTCTGGTCGCCCTTAACAACGGTCGGTTATTTTTAAGGTGAAAAATTGGTCTTAAACGGTCGTTCATTATACGAGTAAATACAGAATATAAAATACGAAAGCAGTAACATGAGAAACAGAACTATATATATATATATATATATATATATATATATATGTGGGTGTGTATTCCTCCACACGAGAAGGATGCAACACAAGGTCGATTTTTTAGTGGAGTTTCACAAGTTTCAATTCGGAGCTTTCCTTCTAGATTTGTTGTCATACCAATTTTAAATAGCCTAGTCTACCTAATTATTTTATCCTTAGCTGGAGGAAGAATAATTGGATTCATACCTTTCCCAGGTGAATTAACACTATTTGAAATGCAAACAGTGCCGTCCAGGGTTTGAAATCGTGTCTCCGTGCCTATTTTTTGGCGACGGTAATCATTACACCCCGAATGCATATACGTATGTGAATTTTTTGTGCTCCTGACTTTAGTCCATTTTTTAAATAGTAAGACTTTAAATAAATTACGGAGTAGTTGTGAGATGATTTTTTTTTTCTGAGCAGTGGAAACCTTTGTTGGAAAGTAAAATGTAGTTACAAAGAAAAAAAAGTATCTTACCACAAGTTTTTTGAAGCCATTCAAGTATTTAAAAAAAATCTAAGAAACCAATCATAAAAAAGCAGAACAGAAAAATACTTTTCTTATATTTTTTATTCGACATTTTTTTTAGTTGTCCACTTTAAATATCAACCCGAAAGAAAAGAAAAGAAAAATTGACAGAAATGGCGTGCAAGAGTATGTTTTTTGTTATTGTTTTTTTTTTAATTTTGTGACCAGCTGCTTCGATCCATTTTAGACCGATTGTCACAAAATACCAACAAGGGAAGAGTCGGTAGGGTCGAGTAAAGAAAGCATGAAAGAATTTGAGTTGTATGTGCGTGACACTCTTTTTAATGAAAAGGGTCAGTGAACTATATATCGTATAAGGGTGGGGGAGCTCGCTACTGATAAAGATTGATGGATTGATCAGGAGATTAATTGAGGTGGGTAGAGAAAAATACAAAAAAGAACATATTAAGATAACATTTTGTTTATTTCTTTTGATTTTACAACCGTAGATACAAGGTCTACGCAAAAACGATCCAACCATTTAAAATCAACGAAAAAAAAAAATTGAAAAAAAAAAAAAAATCTTTCGGGATCACCATCAGCAGGCTGGTCACGTTCTCTTTAATCTCGCTCATAGACTAAATTTGCTTCACTTTCAACAGCAACTTTTGGTTTGAAATAAAAAAAACTCCAAGACAAATTTGAGCAGGAGCAAGACTGTAGGATGAGAGCAATTCCCTCTTTTGTTTAAAGCCCCCTACACCATGAGACGGGAATAATAGACATGAGATATTCAAAATGGTTTAATAGTATCCGACATGGCGTGGTATCTTCTTTTCTATTTTTGTCACAGGTCGTATTGTTGTGATTTCAGCTCGGAAGCGTTCAAAATTATGATATTCTGCAAGTTGAAAGTCTTCTAGTACGTTTCAGAAGATTCCCAACATATTCAAGATTGTCGGTAACAAAATTATATATGGGCTACCCTCATTGAATAATACCCGAGAGCCATTCAAATAGTTTGTACGTAGTCAAGGTTCAAGTTTCACTCAGTATACATGTACAAAATGTCTTTCATTGTGCTTCACAATGGTTGGATATTTTTCGGACGGAACTTGAATGCAGTCAGTCAATCATCGATCTCGTCCGATCTATTCATGTATATGTTGGTGTCTGCCTGTCTACCTGTATTCATGACTATCTCTTTACCTTTGGCCAAATGAGTAGAGTGTTCGCCAATGGCCCGGAAGATCTGGGTTCAATCCCAGGTCGAGTCATACCAAAGACTCAAAAATGGTACTCGATTCCTCCTTGCTTAACACTCAGCATTTTAAGGTAATGATCAAGGGTAAAGTGGAACTATCCAGGGAAAGAAGTTGCGCCCTCTCCTATTGTAGTATCTATTGAAAAGGGAGCCTTTGGGTTACTCTCGACTAAGGTCGCCAACTTTACTTTTTTTACTTGTCTATATATATTCATTTCTATTTAATCATCTATCTATATATCTATACCTGTTAAAATCTATCTATCTATGTATGTTCAGATCAATCTCTCCATTTAACCATGTTCATATCTCTCTGTCTATCTAGATATATTTATATCTATCTATCCATCTTGGCATGTTCATAGCAATCGATCTATCCATCTATGCAACGTCATATCTATCTATGTTCAGATCAATCTATTCATTTAGGCAGGTTTATATCTCTCTATCTAGATATAAGTATATTTACATATCCATCGTTGCGTGTTCATATCTATCTATCTATGTTAATATCTATCTATCGATATTGATATCTATCTATCTAAGCATGTTAATATCTATCTATCTTCATACCTATTTATCTAACTAGGTATGTTCAAATCACTCTATCCATATAAAGATGTTCATATCAATCTGTGTCTATCTTCACGTACATCCATCCATCTGTTGATCTGTGCGTATATATTTATATATATATAATTTTTTTTGCTTAACAATTAACTAATGAAATGATATTTTCTTTCATAAATATAGGATAATTTTTCAGAACTTTCATGGGTAAAAACAGATCCACAACACGTAAGTCATCGGATATGTTTTGTCTGAAGAAAATCTGGGAAGGAATTAAAAAGAAACAAATAAGAAAAAAAAAATGAAAAAGAACGTAAATCTCGAATAGTACGGACGCATACGTACATTTCATACGTATTAGTATAGCACATAAGTATTTGAATTGACAATCTACTTTTCATCGCTTGGTTTTTTGATTTGACAATAGGAAGAAAACAACAAGGAAAACAATTCCTAGTATTTTCGAATGCTTAGACTAAATTAAAATATATTGAAATAGAACTTACTTTGATCTTTTAAAAATCCCGAAAAAGACAACTAGATTTATTGAATAAACAAATAAAAAGGTGTTACGAATTTTTCAGGAGATGCAGTTTTGAGAAATGCTTCACATTTGGGATTGTTGTTCTTTACTTTATATTCATAAAGTGAATAACCTTTGAAGATTGAAGGCTAAAATGAATTGAGATAAGAAAATTAAATTTCTAAATGTCAAACAATAAATAAAGGCAGATGACCCGAATTTCGAAAACCGTTTTCGTATTTTTTTCTGACGATTCATCCGGTCTCTTTAAATTATATATATATATATATATATATATATATATATATATATATATATATATATATATAAAGATGATAAACAAGAAGATGAAATAGAAGAAGCCAACAGATATTTCAGTCATATATCAGCTGAGTAACTGCTTTCGGGGGTGTCTGAAACTTGGATCTCGTGGTGTTAGTGGGGTAAGGAAATCCTAGATTAAATTACTAATCAATTATCTCCGACTTAAGAAATATCTTGCGATAAAATAATTCCCCCAGGGATGGATATACAAAGATAATCGCCGAGAAACAAATACCAGTTTCTGAGTTTAAACTAAACAATCGAAGTTGCTATTCCAAGCGTTGAAACAAGAATACTTTATCGTATTTAGTCATGTAAAAGTCTACCATGGTCATGAAATAATTAGCTTATGGAATCAGATTTTGAAGTCAAACGTTGTTACTAGTCCTTCCCTTTGAATTTAAAGTTCAATTTTTACAAATCATTTGTCATGTATAAGTCGACCCTGATGTTTAAATTAAAATAAGGTTTTTAGAAACTAATCTATACGCAAGTATATACGGTACTAAACTTAACTTCCTATTGCACAAGATAGGGTTAATGCATGAAACATATATGTAGTTTGATTTTTAGGTGCCACTTGGTGCCTGACCTTTTTTTGATGTGATCCCTCCAACCTAAATGCGAATATAGTTCTATTGTGTTGACTATTCAAAAGTCAAAGCGACACGTCTTCATGAAACAGTATCGAATGGACTAAGGATTCACTTATCAGCAAATATATTTGTATATAGCGACAAATAATTATACAAATTAATATGTTCCACTCACTTTGCTGCATTACAAGTGCCAGTCCATGAGGATTAGTGGCTAACGTACTGGACTGCGACATTGAAGTGATTGAGTTCGAACTCCAACACCGGAATTACTTTAAGGCTAATACTCTAAGGAAAGGTATGACTCACTTTGAGGTTAAATAGTATCACTGCCTTTCTTCTACAACGATGGCATTAGATAACCCACGAAGACTGATATGTCATCCAAGAAAAAAAAAACAGTATTATTGCGAAGATCTGACGTATCGATTTTCTGTCTGACCTCGTAGAAAAAAAACATCACTTCCCCTACAAAACCAATTTATATAATACTGACATATGCAGTAGTATCAAGACAGAAGCTGCATTTACTAAAAATAGAAGTGGATAAGGAATAAACCTTTAATTTTCTTTAAAATACGGTCTTATTTAACCGAGTTTTTTTTTATTAATCGAAGCAATTCTGAAGACTTTTTGAAATGTTGATTGACAGACTGATTTTAATGGCATGACGACTGATCAAGGGTTATTTCATGTCTAGAAGTTAGGTAATCATGTTCATAATTTGCAATTTTTGAGCTGCTGTTTCTTTTGAAGTTTTTCTTTGCACACAGTCCTATTGAATACTAATAACCTGTTGGTTGGTTGGTTTGTTGGTTGGTTTCTTTATTTGATGGCATATCAACCTTTCTGGGTGTCAAAGCCATTTTCCGAGAAGATCAGTTGTGGTACTATTTAACCCATAGCTGGAAGGATAAGGGGGTTCATACCTTTACCAAGGGTATTCGTCCGAAAGTGAACGTAATAGCGCGACTGGAGTACGAACTCGCTTACTACGGTTCCACAGTCCATCGCTTTGACCATTACACCACGAGGACACCCCCTCGAATAACCCGTAAACATAAGAGTCCGAGTAAGAATGGATCTGCGAGTAATGACAATGAAGGAATACTCAACATTTCCCAGATCTTCGGAATGGGCAGCTTGTAACCAGATGTAGTTTAGTGTCATACACAGGACATCCTTTTTGTGCAGGGTACTACTCCTTTGTAGAGGGATACAGTTAACGTATAATGATAATAATACTGGAAGGTTTTAAAATAATATGAAAGCGCTGTTTGACACTATATCAAAAATCACCCAGTTGGAGGGGATTATACGCCAACAGCGTGATTTTTGATACGTTGTCAAACAGCGCCGTCGTATTATTTTAAAGTCCTTCCAGTTGTAAAATGTTCAACTTGAGAAACATTTTTATTTTAGAAAACTAGAGTAATTTCGGAGCTAGGTGTGGGGAGTATGAAAGGTGCAGTTCTTGAATAATCTTTTCTCTCAACAAAACCATTTCGTTTAAAAAGTTTCGGGACAGGGCTCTTTTTTTTTAACTGGCACGGACTCATCTAAACGTAGTCTTGACAGCAATATAGTCGTCTAGACATCATCACTTTATAATATAAGTTGCTCAGCTAAGTACCCATCTTCATAAACCAATGGTTCTTGACCGATTTTGAGTCATGCTCTCTTTTGGTATTTCTAAAATTCTGATGCACCCCCTCTCCCGCTGTAATATGTAATTCTTATATATTCATTGACTTGGTCTCTAAACAAGCCCAACAAAACAATTGTATGCCCCACTAAAATATTACCATGGCCCACCGGTGGGACAATCGCACCTCGTTATTATGAATGATTTGGTTGCGTCAGTTAAAATATGTTTGCTGTTGCTTGTACATTCGTAGAAAATGTTATTTCCTAATGCCTACGCCTTAAGTAAATATTGTTGAACATATTTATACAATAGTTCAGTGTATCTGAGGCGGAGGGATAAACATGATCCTATTTACCCAACCCCTCCGCTCGGGCAGGATATGACACAAGGTCAATTTTGAAGCAGAGTTTAACAGGTTTGAATTCAGAGTTTTCCTTCTCCTGGACTAGTTTCCTCACCAAGGCTGAAGAACCTAGTCTGCCCTACCATTTACCCATAGCTGGAAGAAGAATAATTGGATTCATACCTTTCCCAACGATATTAGGGACAAACGTGATGGACTGTGACAGTGTAGTACACGAGTTCAAAAACAAGTCCCACAATTACGTTCACTTTCGGACTTATACTTTTGCGACAAGTATGACCCCCCCCCGCTTTGTCACCCAGATTATTGGTTAAATATTACCACTACTGTTCCTCTACAAGGAAAGCTTAGGTACTAAATAACCCACGGATGTTACTAGAATAAGGTCGAAGCGTTAAACAGTGTACAAAAATACTGTGAGACATTTAGTTTGAATGACGGATGGTGAACCCAGGGGTTGTATAACTCCATGGCATTAATTGGATTAAGAAGCGATCAGAAGACACCAGGAAAACATATGAAAAGTTTAATCAGTTAGCGTATAGTGATCGAATGGAGCGGCCAGCTGTTCTACCTATGCACACCAATTACCCTAAGTCAGAGACAGGTGAGGAAATGATTTTTGCACACAAATGGTTTCCACTTGTTTGACATATCAGCTTCTAAGAACTAAGAATATCAGGGTTGTAACAATGAACAAGAAGATTATTGCAGACAAAAAAAAGCGATGGCGTCTAACAGAACACAAGAGTAAGAAGACGAAAAAACGTCTGCGAAGCGGGGCGCTGAATGATCAACTAGAAGATAGAAGATAAGAAACAATAAAGTAACGTACAAAATAAACACTGAAATTGGTATTTACCCCAATAAAGGTATGCAACAATCTAACGCGAATTGAATGTTTTGCAGACGCACTAAAAGTTTTGACTTGTGTTATTCATTATCTTCCTAACTGTTGTTACTTTTTATCTTAACTCGTTCGGATGGTCATTTCGACGACAGAGAGTAATAGTATGCATCGGAAAAAAACAGTAAAGTTCTCGGTGAGATTCGAATTTATACGCGACCTTCTTTCAGCAAGAGAGTGTCATGGTTCTGCCTACCAGATGCTAGCCCACTTGTCAACAGGAAGACCGTCAATTCATATAAAATCCTTTCCCCTGATAGATCATTTTGGTTTCTATTTTTGTTTAATGGCATATTAACCTTTGTGGGTTATTTACTGCCAATGCCATCCTTGTTGAAGAACAGTCGTGATACTACTTAACACTTAGCTTGAGTGATAAATGATTTTACACCATTCCAAGAGTACGAGTCTGAAAATGAAGTTCGACTTGAGTTCGATCTCTCTTATTATGTTGTTGCAATCAAGCATGTAAGCCACAACACCATAGAGACACCCGCTCGATAGATCTTTCATCGATAGGGACAAAAGATCGAATCTAGGGTAGTAGACAAGTTTTAACGAATTCCATCCTCACTGAGTCTCTCGTACTTTGGATCTTCTTCCAAACTAAGTATATGACAACTGGCAATGGGAAAATAAATGCATGAATAAATAAGTGCCTGCTTATGTTCATTCACGTGGAACTACGAGACTGTGGATGTTTCATCTAGATTCTAATAAAAAACGTCATTAGGAAATATCAAGTGTCCTATGTTTTGGTCGACTTATATATATAATTAACACAATGTTGTATCAGACTAAAGGGGCCTTTAACGGCGGACACGTACATCACACACACGTGGCTTTGAGCTATTTCTGCAAAACTCTGGGTTTGACACTAAACTGAGGCTCTTGTCCTTGGGTTTGTAGAATGTAGTGTAACTCTTCATTACCATTACGCTCAATCTGATCCAGAGTTGTAATATCTGTTAAAATCCCATGTATAGATAAAACAGAACTGTTCAATTATTTACTAATAATTACTATCGTTAGTTATATAGAACCATATACTTTATATACAGAATACTTTATATACAGAATTACTAATGTTAAATAGCAATACTTAATACCATTTGAATGCGTGGAAACAAAGTATTAATATCAAATAGAATTAATATGGTTAGAAAAGATAACTTAAAACCATTTAATAAATTGTTGGCAAACTGTTGAGCTCTAACTCAATTAAAATAGTTTTATCTACAAACTATTTGCTAACAAATCAATCATATAACAGGATTTGGCATTGAATGATACACAAGGATTTATATGCCATTAAAAAGCTAACCAACCAAAGAAATATCTACTCCAATTTTATAATTGATAACTATTCTTAATTTTATAGAATAATATTTTTGACGGGTTAAATCCTATTTATGAACTAAAATATGGAAAAAAAATTCCCTTTTTATTTTCGTTCTAAGTGCGCTAAACTATTTCTGTTGCTTTTAAGTTCGACCCGAGTCAGAGAATTTGGGGGACTATTGGTTGAGTCACAAAGGAACGGAAAGTGAGAGACAAACGGACAAAATACGAAAAACTGTCACGATATGACTGGAAAGAAAATAGAGATAGGAAACATCATACAAAATCGACAGACACATATTTATACAATTTGAGTGAATATATTTTTATACGTGTACTAATGTATCAAGCTAACAAGGTGATTGTCAGTTTACAGAGATATAAGAGAGATCTTCGCACCATAGAAAAACGGATGAGTATGCATCTGAAAAAAGGGTAAAATCTTATCAGCTTTATTTTGTTAATTTAAATTCGATTGACTTTCTAATACTTTATATATCTGTTTATATGCAAAATTTTGAAGACTTAATTTTTAGAAAAAGTGGAGTTGCCGACCCTAATACGAGCGATGGGAATTATAACAAGGATTCGGTTTCAGAATATTTAATGGTAAATCTTATTTATACATGCATATTAAATATATATGATTTGTAAACGAAGAGTTTGTTGGTAACATTTTTAAACGAGTAGGTTATTTAATGCCAAATCCTCTTTATACATATATACTAAATATAGATGATTTGGTTTGGTTGGGTTTTATGGCATATCAACCATTGTCGGTTATTTAATGCTAAATCCTCTTTATACATATATACCAAATATATGATTTGTAAACACATTTTCTTGATAACATTTTAAACGAGCCTGAGTTAATTTTTTACACACACTTAAATGATTTTTAGTATTTCAATCTAATACAAATAATTCTATTTATTATTAATCAATTCTTAGTACAAAGTCAAATGTTTCCAAGTATTGGTATGTATCACTAACAATTCAATTTGACAGCCATTTGTCTACACACATTTAAATCGTGTACTATTTCTAACACTTCAATTTAACATTAGCCATTTGGTTGTATACATCTTAAATGTCAAACAGTTGTATTAGACCAATATATAGGACGCTATCAGGTGCTACCACACTGGGTCAGAATGGACCTAGGAGCAATAGCAATAAAGGGGTACTCCATATTCCTCAAAACTTCATGGCTGGAAACCTACTGTCAAAAGTTTTAGTAGCATATCCAAGAAACTCGTTAGGGAGGAAGTCTTACCTCCTGCAAAGGTGCAGTCGTAGTATTCAACAGACCCCGGAGACTAGGTGGAATAAGGAATTGTTTTTGCCAGGTTGAAATTCATACTATGGAAAGGGCGAGGAACAAAGCATAACGTAAAATACGTATTCCAAGGGTTATAATCATTGACTATTTATGGTATATTTAAACCCATTTCTGAAGAGCATAACTGCTC
>OY757919.1:84661543-84741543 GCA_963585895.1 Sepioteuthis lessoniana | reverse complement strand
AATGTCATATGCAGAAATGCTGTCAGTATATTCTACAGACCCAGCCGACAGTTCTGCAGCTATAAAAAATTGGTGTTCCATTTCATTGTTATTAATCCGAGGGTTACTGAACCGAAGTGATCGTACTTGTTAGTACCAACTATGAGTCAAATAGATCCGTTTAAAAATTCTATAGTATTAGATAGTAATACTTGATATCATGCCGCCATGGACCGAAATCAGAAATTAATAAACCCGTTCGTATCTGAAACAACAGAGTCCGCCTGTATTTTTATATGTATTGTATACAACACCAGCAGACCAAAGTGAACATGAAAGCACGATAGAACAGAGCCAACGCGGGACACTGCTGGAGAAGCAAGGACGAGCTCATAAGCGATGTACTCCTGTGGACCCCCACATATGGATGTGCAAAAGTAGGACGACCAGCACGAACTTACATACAGCAACTATGTGAGGACACAGGATGTAACCCTGAAGACCTGCCGGAGGCGATGAATGATAGGGAGAAATGGCGAGAGAGGGTCAGGGATATCCGCACTGGCGGCGCGACATGATGATGATGATGACTTGGATTTTGACAGAGAGTTGAAAACCTATTTAAAATGAAAGTGAAAGTAATAAGAATTGGCGCGCTTGGAACAGTCTCCAAAGGTCTAGAAGTGAGACCGCTCAAAGTAAAAATCAGAGAGAGAATTGAGACTACCCAGATCATAAGAGAACGCTTCTAATCATTGTAAACGAAGAGAATTTGTCACTGCTGATCCCGGAGTTCACATTAAGAGAGAGAAAAAATAGATGAGTGTAACTGTTGTACCAAGCATCACTTGATCCCTTATAACATAACTGAAGAGCCTTACAAAAAGTCAAGATATGAATGCAGGGAATAAATGAAATCATCAATGGGAATCCGAAATAATAAATAGGTGAATGCTTGACAAAAATGATTTTAAAGATACCATTTAAAAATGAAAGGAAATCATTCGTAAATATTTATTTGATAGTATCTACACAAAAATGGCTGACAACTTCTTGAAAGGAAACAAAAATGCCATGATTAGGTATTTACAAAAATTGCAGCAATGGTTTGAATCAGCTAAAGCAAGAAGTCAGGGAAAGAAAACTCAGAATATCAAACAAGTAATATTGTATGTTTCTGCGAAAGGGAATATGTTGCTTGGCTGTTTTGTTTTACTGCGTATCAACCCATTTCGGGTCATTTAACGTTGAATTAAATTTTAAACAATTCCGTTTAGTATCAGTATAATTTTTATTTACAAACAGTTAAATCTCAAAACAGTTCTATTTCAAACAATTCAGTTCAGCATAAGTACACATTTTCATAGTCAAAAACAGTTTTATTTCAAACAATTCTGTTTAGCTTAAATACACAGTTTAGTTCTATTTCAAACAGTTCAGTTGAGCATAAATACGCAGTTTCAATGTCAAAAACAGTTCTATTTCAAACAATTTAGTTTTGCATTTGACCCATAGACAGGACCCTATCAAGTGTTACCACTCCAGGACATAGTGCACCTGGGAGCGATGGCAATGAAGGGGTACTCCACATTCCCCAAAGCTCTTGCATTACTGGAGCTTCACTATCAGATTGTTTAGAGTCATATCCAGAACACTCTTTAGTGTGGTCTTATCCCTCTGCAGAGAAGCAGTCGGTGTATTCTACAGTCCTCAGCCAACTAGGCAAGTAAGGGAATAGGAGATCAACCAAGAAAGTTTGAGTTTAAATCATGAAATATATAGTATGGTAAATCATTGTCAACCTCCACAAAAAACTTTAACTTATAATTCTTACTGATTGTAAATATGCAAATACATGTGTACTAGTTGTCTAAATTTCTGAGACGAAGCGTGCTGATTTTTATCATTAAGGGTTTTGGGACTATTGTCTTCACCTTTACTGTTATTTCTACATGGCGTAACGGTTATAGGCGTTGGTTCCCTAAGCTTCTAAGGAGACAATCATCTGGAGGTTGCAGGTTCAATCCTGACTGCTGGCGAGTAACAATATAGGAATACTTAACACTTGTAGCCGGTTATGGCTAACGGAATCAGAACAGATGACCCCCGTGGATTCAATAAAGACGTAGTTCAAAGTTCCGTGAAGGTTCTCGAGTTCGACAAACACCTGAAAAAGGCCTGAGGACATATCGGCCGAAACGCAGTGGAAATAACAATAAAGATGAAGACAATAGTCCGAAAACCCTTAATGTTAAAAATATGTGTACTAGTTGGAGTATCTATCAACACCTAGTAAGTAGTTGAGATTTGAATTGCAGACATACGTGAAACATTCGTTAACCTATTTCATTTTTCTAAAACACATCTTATGCAATTTGCTTGCACATGACTTCTTTCCATTAGTCTTCTGATTTGATGGATGTAGAAACCTCTCTCTCCCCCACCAAACGAAGAAAGTAAAAGAAAATACCAAAAAAAAAAAAAAAGCATTAGAAGGAACTATGAAATTGCAAAGAAAACATTTTGCAAAATTCTCGGGATATTCTTGATTTGAAAATACCAGGTCTCTTACTCATTGAAACTTAAGAATTACGTAAATGCACATCAAGTTAGAAATTTTCTGTCCCACTTTTAAGACGTCGACTTCACTCATGTAGAAAATCGTTAATATCAATAAAAACATCGATAATTCACATCGGGCCAATCGATCTAACATCATATATTTCGAACACTGTCGTATACTTTCAGGAAAGTCATGAATAAAGATCTACGTAAATACAGCATTTGTTTTAGTCTTTATTTTTCAAGTCATTGATTAGAAATTCTTTATCTTCACTGAAAATCATTCAACTTTTATAAAATGTTTTTGTAAATTTACTGTCGTGCACATGAAATTGGGTTTCATAGACTCGAACGGCAGAGAAAAGTCCAATCACTGTTATCAGACACAGGATTACACCCCCACGCTAATAATGTAAGCTATTCACAACAAAAAAAAAAATTCAGAAATTTTGGCTCCGGTAAGCGGGGTACTTAACCTAATTTAATACTAGGTTGCAGTGAAATGAAATAGACTATATGTATAATCCTTCGTTAACTTAGGATGTGCCTTAAAAAATATCGAGACTGGAAGCTGTATGTATCAAGTCAGAAATGAACAAGCAAAGAAGCGTTCATTTTTTTTTTTTTTTTAAATAGTCCCCGAGGAATTCAGAACTTCCTTTGAGTCGAATCACTGTTGAAATCTCTCTGGTTTGTGGTGAAACAGTGCAGTCTTATTTTTTAATCCTCTTCACATTCTCAAGTCTTATCTTGTCTTGTCGATGGGGCTTAGAATACCGACTGCATCCCCTTGCAGAGAGGGAAAGAGCTCCCCAAAGCATGTTTTTGGTATGACACTAAAATAGATCTGGAAAGAGTAGAGCATCTTTTCATTGCCATTACTCCCAGGTCCACTCTGAACTGGTGTGGTAGTACTTGTTGGTTTCCATGTATGGTTCCAATATATATGTTTAAAAAGTTTTCGCATTCGACTGTAATAGTTGATACCATATAGCTTTAGATTATTTGTATTAAGAATAGTTAATTGAAGTTGTAATTATTTGTTAGTTACTTGAAACAATGTAGCTGTGTGCAAGCAAATGAAAATCATTAAATAGAAATAATTACTTGAAAGCGTATAATTGTGTAAAATTATTTGTATTAGAATGGAATACTTGAAACCATACAACTGTGTGAAAAACTATTGCTACTACTATAACCTTTAACCGTCTCTCCTTCAAATTATCAACAAAAAGTCATTTTTAATAACTCCTAAACAACCGTCAGAGATAATTATCATGACTTCTCTAAAATGAAATTCCTGCAGAATCCCTGTATCTTTTTACAGTTAAACTCTTATAGTTTGCTGAGAGAGTCAACAGAGTACATTATATAGTAACTAAGTAAAGTTAGCAACATCAGTCGAGGGTGAACCGAAATCTCTATTTTCAATAGCTACCACACCAATGTATGTGTGTGGGGGGCACAAATCCATTCCCTGGTAATTCTCCACTTTCCCCTTGATCCTTACCTTACAATACTGAGTGTTAAGCAAAGCGACATCAAGTACAATTTTTTGAGTCTTTGGTAGACCTCGACCTGGCATTGAAACGCGGTCTCCCGGACCGTTGGTGAACACTCATCTCTTTAGGCCAATTACTTTATATCATATAAGCAGCTTCTTTCAGAAGTCTTATGGTGAGTTTTCAGTTATACCCTTTCACTGACATTACTTCCAGGTCCACTTAAACTGATAGTGGTAGAACTTGTTAGGGTCCCACGTATGGATCAAATTTATCTGTTTAAAAATTATTCACAATCGATTGTAAAAGTTGATGTCTTATATCTTTGAATTATTTGTATTAGGTTAATTGAAGCTGTAATTGTTTATTAGTTACTTGAAAACATAACTGTGTGCAAGCTAATGATTATTATTAAATAAAAAATAATTACTTGAAACCATACAACTGGGTAGAATTATTTGTATTCGATAGGAATACTTGAAATCATACAACTGTGTGAAAATTATTTGTATTAGATAGAAATACTTGATATCATATGTAAAATCTTTTATGAAACAGCTGCACAAAAAAATCTAATTCTTTAGTGCCGATGCATAAAATAATCTTAGAATTGTCATGCGGTTAAAATCCATCAAATATTATCCTTAAGATTAATCTTTACTTTCGGAAACAAGGATAAGTTGCATGGAACTATGTGTGGTGAGTATGTAGGGTGCTGCACTCGCACAACCTTGGTTTTCACCAAAAATTAAAAATTCTCATCCGATTTCTCCGGATGTCATCATTTCAATGTTCATCGCAAACTGACATCTATGACAGAAAATAACTTATTGAACAACTGAACGTTATAGCTTTGTGAAATATAACTCAAATTAGATGCAATTATCATAGATAATGGAATATTTTCCTGATCAAAGAGGGGAAAATTGTGGAATCAATCATTGATGAAGTAAACATTATGTAATCATCAATAAAAATACATAATCATCATCATCATCATCATCATCATGTCGTGCCGCTAGCACGGATATCCCTGACCCTCTCTCGCCACTTTTCCCAATCGGTCATCGCCTCTGGCAGGTCTTCAGGGCTACATCCCGTATCCTCACATAGCTGCTGTATGTTTGTTCGAGCTGGCCGTCCTGCTTTTGCTCGGCCATATATGGGGGTCCATAGGAGTACATCACTTATAAGCTCGTCCCTGCTTCTCCAGTAGTGTCCTGCATGTCTAACCTGGATTTCCGTGATGGGAGGCAGGTGGCTGTATAGTTGGTGACTTGTCGGGTGTTGCCGCCAGGACTTGTTCAATATTGCTCGCAATATATTGTTGATCTGCTCGGGGATTTAAGGTGACCTAAATTTTAAGAGGCATTGGCTTTATTTACTTCAAAAAAATTCTTCAGTTCAGGTAGTGTGACAATATATTGTCTTCTGTCTCTTAGTACACATATGTAGGTACAATAATGCGTACACATGAGTATAGGTATGAGCCTGTCTCTATGAGTATGCATGTAGGTGTAACATATATGTATGTGCATATCAATGTGAGTGTGTCTATACAGGTATGTTGCTCTATAGGCAGTATATATGTATGTAGGTGCCCGTGGTGTAATGGTTATCGTCGTAGGAAATGGACATCAAGTATTGCTACCAAACCCTAATAATTTTTTGAACACTAATTATATTTTTCAAACAGATAACTAGCTTCAAGTATTGCTTTCTAACAATAATTTTATTTGCACACAGTTAAAGTGTTTCAAGTATTGCAGTAGCTTTAATGATTTAGCATCAATCATTTGTTCCCACGCACTTAAGTGGTTAAACACTTCTATTTGACCCATAAATGAGACTCTCGCAGATACTGTCAATCCAGGGTCAGAGTTGAAATGGGATTAATGGCAAGAAGAATGAGGTACTCCACATTCCCCTAAGCTCCAGGACTGAAGCCTCACCATCCAAACTAATTTATTGTCACACCCAGGACGCAAGTTCTATTTAACCCATTGATGGGACCCCGAACAGGTACAGTCACTCTGCGTCAGAGTGGACCTCAGTCTGAAGACAGTGAAGGGGTACTCCACATTCCTCAAAGCTTAGCCTCATCATCAAATAGTTTAGTGTCATATCCAGGAGAATTGTTAATGGAGGGTCTATTACCTCATGCAGAGGGGCAGTCGGCGTATTCTGGCTGAGTGGAGAAGAGTGTGATTTTCTTACTTTCTTTGATTTTTGGAGGTCTTTTTTTTTCTTGGAAATCTAGGCCTCATATAGTGAAAGAAGAAATCTAGAGATAGACAAATGAGTAGGATGGACAAACAGTGGCGGCTTTGCATAGGAAGAACATGGACATAGAAGGTATGAGCCGACTGTTAGGCATAATGGGATAAAAATCTTCGTCTGCTGTTCGCGTTGGGACTGTGAGATATCTACGCCCAAGTCCAAATTGCAAACTATCCCATGACTCTCTCCGCCCAGAATGAACCAGGTTAGTTGGTTTTACGGCATATCAACCCTTGTAAGTTATTCAATGCCAACTCCTGTTTATATATATATATATCAAATGTATATGATTTATGAACGAATAATTTGTTGGTAACATTTTAAACAAGTCTGAATTTGTGTTTTTGTTTGCACATAGTTAAATAGTTATAAGAATTCTTCTTTAACACTTGTAATTCTATTGAATCATTTTCATTTGTTTCTACTCAATTAAATGTATTGCTATTTTACACAGATAGTTTTATTTGCACAAAGGTAAATGCTTTCAGATATTGCTATTTTACACTACCAATGATATTCAACATTACTCATTGGTTTGCACATAGTTACATGGTTTCAAGTACTGCTATGAAACAATAACAATTTAAGTTAATATTAGTCATTTGTTTGCACACAGTTAAATGAGTATACGTATATGATTTGTTTGTGTATTTTTGATAATCTTAATCTTAAATGAGTTATAGCAAATTTGTTTGCACACAACGCTATTGTTTGCACACAGATAAATGGTTTCAAGTATATATTTACCAACCCCTTTGCATTACATATATATATATATATATATATATATATATATATATATACACACTCATATATATATGTATATATATAGATGCATATACACACTCGTATATGTGTAGTTAGGCAGCAATCGTTCATTTAAGCATGTTTCATTAGATAATAAAGACAAATTTTGTCTGTATAATTTATTCAAGATCCTTTCAACCCCTGATGATGGCCTATTAAGGGTCCGAAAGCGCTCGGGACAAATTTGGAAAATTCATCTACAAATTCCAACCTGAAACTAAGACACTAATTAGAAAACTTGTATCTTAAATAAATTAAACAGACAAAATATGTCTATTATTTAAGGAAAGACTCATATATCCTTCTGTTCCACTAGGATGCGATACAAGGTGAATTCAGAGTTTTCCTTCTCCTATATTAATTGCTATTCCAAGGTTAAAGATCCTAGTCTACCCTTCTATTTATCCATTGCTGGATGGAGAATAACTGGATTAATACCTTTTCGAAAGGTATTAACGCTATGTGAAATGTAAACAGTCTCTTCAAGGATTTGAACTCGTGTCACCGTGTTCATTTCCCTCGATGGTATCCATTACAACACGAAGGTCTCCTTAAATGGTTTCAAGTATTACTCGCAAAAATTGTTTTCTTCGCACACAGTTGAATGATTCCAAGCATTGCAATTCAACACTAATAATATTATTTAATACTATCAATTCATTTGCAACAGTTGTATTGTTTCAAGTACTCCAAATAATTCTATTTATTAATCATTTCTTTGCTCACTCTTAAAATGTTTCAGTTATTGCTATTTAATACCAACAGTTTTATTTGCACACAGTTAAATGGTTTCAGGTATCGCTACATTAAAGTAGC
The DNA here is from genome assembly GCA_963585895.1 of Sepioteuthis lessoniana. Lineage (NCBI taxonomy): Eukaryota > Metazoa > Mollusca > Cephalopoda > Myopsida > Loliginidae > Sepioteuthis > Sepioteuthis lessoniana. The sequence continues at coordinate 84,733,597 of OY757919.1, read as the reverse complement.
AATTCAATTTAACATCACTCATTTTTTTATACACAATTAAATTATTTGATAATTCTACTTGACCCTTAGATGGGACTCTAACAAGTCCTACCACTCCGAGTCAGAGTGGTACTTGGAGTAATGATAATGAAGGTGTACTCCAAATTTCCCAAAGCCCCAGGATTGGAGCCTCACCATCCAATTCAATTTAATATCACACCCAGGGCACTCGGTGCGAGGGTCTCACCTCCATCATGCAGATCAGTCAGTGTATTCAACAGCTTCAGCCGACTGGGCTAAGAATGAACTAGAAAAATTGTCTTCAATAAAAACAGCCATATTTAAGTGTTCCCAGGCTTCGTTTTTGCTTCTTTTTCCTTGTAGAGCGGATTTGTGGCTTGTACGGTTTCGACCAAAACTTGTGACCGACTAATCTTATCTTAAAAGATTCTACATAACGTGGGGTTTAGTGATTTACCAGGAAAAACTCCGCAGGACAAGACAGCATTTTTTTCACTAGAGGTTCAACGTTCTTAAATAATGGCTAAGAGATTAACTTTGTATAATGAAATCTTGTCACTGACTATTTAAAAAAAAGTTTCCACTAACTTTTCAATCAGACTTAGATCCTAACTGTTAGCTGGTTATGTCACTGATTTAATATTCCTTTCCTGTAAAACTGTCAATGTGATAACAAAGCAGAGAACAATAGTCCGTGTAAAGTTGTGTATAGCTTAGTACTAAAGCGAAAGCTAAACGTGACAACACATTTACATACATATATTAGACACACACACACACACACACACACACACACACACACACACACACACACACACACACACACACACACATATATATGAAGATTGACTGAAAGGTTCAGGGGCTGACCACGATACTCTCATGCTATATAACCAAATGAGGTTTATTTTTCCTCAAATTCCCTCTTGTGATTCGCTCACTACTTAGTTGCAGTTTTTGCATCACACTGGTAAAAAAGTTATCAACCTAGCTCACCCTTATATACCTGCACACATGCGTATGCATCTACATCCTTATAGATACACACACACACACACATATATATATATATATATATATATATATATATATATATATATATATCGTGCAGAGAATGTTATCCGGTTCCTTTAAGAACATTCACACGACACAGGAAGTCAAGTCTTGTCGACATATGTCCTCTCCATGAATATTAAGAAAAAAATTAAGAAAGGAAAAAGGCTAGATTTTTATAAACGCCAAGAATAAATATTCAGAAAATAGAAGAAAAGCAAAGTGAAAAAAAAAAAGAAATAATAAAAGAAAACTAAAAAAGGGAAGAAAATGTGAGTAGAATGATATGGAAAAAAATGGAAGGAAAACTGCATATAAAAATACAAAACGAAAAATAATCGAAGAAAAAAAAAGAAATTTGAAGAGAAAACAAGTCGGTTTGTTTGGTTTAGATTTACCAAATATTTGTGACTTTGGGAAAGAAACCTTCGTGGTATCGTCTCTTTTTGCCTCGGTCGTCTCAATCCATCTGCCCTGCCCTCTCGAGTTTTTCCAGGACAATAATCAAAACATTATCGTTATTACTGAGACAGACAAAAGGTAAAACTAGAGCGTTAAGTTTATATATCCGCCTGCAGGCTCACCTGCCGTCGACATCTTGATGTGGAAGAAAGAAATCGGACGCTGTTCAACGATATTGGTTTAGATTACTTGGTACAATAGATATATAAACATGTGTGTGTGTTGGTGGATGTAAAGTCAAAACTGCCAGGACCTGTGGGTAAAAAATGGATTGGTGTGGGAGAGGGTGAATGGAAAACTAGGAGGGACCGCCAGGAATTTTGAAAAAATATTCATTAAGATTTGATAGACGCAACAAACTACAAAATAATCCCTCACTGGTAAATCGAAAGTTTTGAATGATACTTATAAAATCTGCTGAACAGTACAGTTTAATCTGGCGTTAACCGACTCAGCGATCGATCGATCAATAAATCAGTCAATTGTTCGATGATTTGCAGGTGTTCTTCTCATGAGTACATGCATAAAGTTTAGTCTTCTCACATACATGCAAATATATGTCTCATTATATATATATGTATATATATATAGGGAGAGGGGTGCATTTTGGCAGCAATCTTTCTATTAAGCATGTTTCTTTAAAAAGCACAGACAAGGTTCCTTTCAAAACATTTTCATTGATTTTATTTTCTTGTCTTACAAGATTTCTTAAGTTTAGTTCAATGTTATATAAAGATATTCATGCATAATGTATATATACACATGGAGAAATCTATGCGTATGTATTGTTCACACGTACATATATTTATATTCATGTGAAGCAAAATTGTCTAACTTTCGTCTTTCTGTCTAACAATTCATTTAATAAAAATATCTACCAAAAAAACGATTTGCTTACAAATTACATACACACACACACACACACACACATATATATATATGTGTGTGTGTGTTCGTGTATATATATATATATATATATAAACAAAAATATTTTACATTGAATTACTCACAAGGGTTTATATGCAATTGTATACTATAACTAACAAAGCTATATATATATATATATATATATATATAGAAATAACGGGCAAAATGTTTAGGATTAAAAAAAAACAACAATGAAATTATTGAATTTGGTAGGTTGTCAAAGTCAGTACTCATTCGCGTAACAAGCTGAGTTGGATCTTGAGTAAGGAGAGTTATTTATGGAATACAAGACCATTCCTTTGTGCGCGTATGGGCGAGTCAATTCTCTGAATGGTGATTGGTTGTTGAGTGGAGTGGATATATTGGTGGATAAACACCAACTTGTTTAGTATTTCTTTACAACCTAGCCGATTGGGCTGAGACACACTTCGGTCGTCTTCCCCTGTACATGGATCAGGTTGGGTGAGTCTTAGTTCCAGTGGCAGTCGGTCGAAGCCGTCTGACGTGGATTTCGTGAAGCCGGCATCTGCGTCACGCGGGCTAAGACCGATGTTCCTTGAGCCTCAGTTGGCTGTACCCCAGACTCTAACCTTCTCCAGAGGAGTCAAAGAATTTTTGAAACGACTGAACGTCGGTGGGCTATAGTCCTAGGCCTGGTTCCCTCAAAAAAGGCCACGTGCCATACTCGTGCGAATGTGGGGAGTTTGACAAATATCTAATCTGTATTGAGTTACTGTCTCCTTTATTTGTGTCGGTCAACATGACATTAGTCGGAATCCCTGTGTCGGTAAGTGTTATTGTTACTATTCTACACATCAGAGTGGTAACTTTCGTAGAAATATTTTCTATCTTTTTTTTTTGTGAAAGATAAAATTTCAGTAAATTTTGTGTATTTGCTGTTATTTTGGCATAAAATAAGCACTTAACTATTTAAAAAAATGTCATGCAAAAGGGTCATATTTAGTTTTCTTTAATAAAACCACTACCTACTTTAATTACTGCTTTACAAATACTTGGCAACGTTTCAAACACTTTTTGAAACACTGAAAAAGCTCATTCTCACTCTTCGGGTAATCTTTTCGAATTCTCATATCCAACTAATCCCACATTAATTTCGGGTAAAATAGATTATAAGATTGAGGCTGTCAAGTCATAACTTTCAAAATAAAGATCTTTTTCTTTGACTCTTGGTAATTTTGACATAATTCAGAAGGGAATTTTGGATCGTTGTCTCGTTGAAAGGTAATTATATATATAGTGACAAAATTATTTCGTGAATCAGGAACTAACATACTACAGTTTCGCCTAAGCGGCTCATCAGGGTACCTAGGTTAGTTCCAGACTCACGAAATAATTTTGTCACTATTTTTGATCTACTTAGTATTGAGCACTTTTTTGCACTTGTAGCTTAGCAGCATTTACGGTATTTTTTTTCTTTTGACCAATCAATTGCGCATCTGTTGATTTTTTTCAATTGGTGTGACAAAGTTGGCCTTTTTCTTTTTTTCCAATATATATATATATATATTTTTCCCCTAGACAGTTATTCGTTGTATACTTTATCCTATTTACCCAACCCCTCCGCTCGGGAAGGATATGACACAAGGTCAGTTTTTAAGCGGAGTTTAACAGGTTTGAATTCAGAGTTTTCCTTCTCCTAGACTAGTTGCCTAACCAAGGCTGAAGAACCTAGTCTGTCCTACTATTTACCCATAACTGGAGGGAGAATAATTGAATTCATACCTTTCCCAAGGGTATTAGTGCTATGTGAAATGCAATCAGTCTCGTCCAGGATTTGAACTCGTGTCGCCGTGTTCATTTCCTACGACGATAACCATTACACCACGTTGTATATTTTATCTTCGAATTAGTTGCGGGTTTTTTCCCTTACCGTAAGTGCTAGTATCCAATAAGTTATTTAGTTTTATATATATATATATATATATATACGTAAATTGGAGAGTGTAGCACGTCTCCGCAAAGTCGAATGATTTTCTTCTTGTTTTATGATACTCTTGACCTGAATCAAATCCTCAGCCTTCTTCTTCTCCTAACTCTCCCTCACCATAACAGCCGCCCATTCATCATTCAGGATCTCTTCTCCCATACACTCGCCTTTTAAATTTGGAAAGTTCATATTTAGACTTATATGTCTACAAAACCTTTTGCTGTTCTTGTAATGTGTTCTTTCAATTCGTCTGAGTCCACAGCAGTCTTTTCTGTTTATTTCTCTTTCCTGAAAAGGGGGTTTCTTGATAGCTGCGCAGCTCTAGAGCCCTGCTGATCTAAATCGATTTTTCCCAATTGAGAGCGATCCTAATTGCTGTTATAAGATTTTAACGAGGTAATAATTCGCGGATAACACTTTGTTTCTTATTATGCATTAGGTTAGCCCAAAGAGAGTAACCTAACACAGAATATTTAATAGGAAATAGAACACGTCAATTAACATCATAAGACATTTAATTGTACACAAGTAAAAAACTCTATTCCCTCCCTCGGCGAGACTAGCGTCATAAGGCGTTCAAGAAAAAAAAACTGAAAAGTCCATACATTTACTCTCCTCACGTTTGGAATATAAAGGAAGGAGACCCCATGTGATCGCCGCTGAGGAACAAATTACCACGTCTACTCTTTTCAAGTCCTGTTTGTGAAAGAGACGGATTCCCCGGTTCACCTTGTCACGTGACCCAAAGAACTCGAGATGTGGGAGAGTTCCTCAAACATTGTGACAAGGGAGACCACTTCGTTTAGTCTTCCAACTCTGTCGAGAGTAATTAAGTTTAACTTTTAACTCTGGGGCAGTTTTCATTCTATTTCTTTTCTCTCAATTATCAAGTGTTTATCTTCAGCACTAATTGTCTCTTTTAGTTCTCCAGATCTTTTTCAGTCAAGATTCGCGCCAGTTTCTACATGCCTTTTTAACGCATACTGCACTTGGTATGCAGAAATCTTCAACTTCTTGGTAATTTGTCTTTGAAAGTTACCTTCTTTGAATAAAATTCCTACTTGTACCTTCATCTCAGTGCTTGATGCACGGATTAGTCGTTTTGAGCAAATTACTTCAAAATCCAAAAAAAAAAAAAAAAAAAAAAATTAAAAAACAATGAAATTTCCATTCTAATGACACAATATTTTCTTTCAAAAAAGAAAAGCAGCAGTTTTTTAGTCGAAAGGAGTATTTCTTTATTCAGTCTAAAGGAGTAATTATCTTTTTTAGTCGAAAAGAGTATTTCTTTTCTTTTTCGTCGAAAGGAGAATTTCCTTTTTTTTAGTTTATTGAAATATTTCCTTTTTTAGTTTAAAGGAGAATTTCTTTTTTAAACTCTACAGGAGTATTTCTTTTTGTTAGTCTAAATGAGTATTTCTTTTTTTAATCTAAAGAAGTATATGTTTTATTTTAATCTAAAGGAGTATTTCGTGTTTTTAATCTCAAGGATTATTTCTTTTTTGGACTAATGGATTATTTCTTCTTTTAATCTAAAGGAGTATTATTTTTTTAATCTAAAGGAGAATTTCACTTTTTAGTCTAAAGGAGTATTTCTTTTAAACAGCAAACAGTGTCACAACATTAGTCAGTGAAGAGTTTTGATTTAAATCGATGGACAAATTTGGTAATCAAAAAAAGTAACGAGGAAAACCAAATGTGTTTCTGAGAAAATTTTTTCTGATTCTCGCAAAATATTTTGAAGACAGATGAGTTCAGATTTGAACTTTTTGTTAGTAAGAACAGAGTTCATTCATGAAGAAAGCCTGGAGAAAGACTTTAATTTTTTACAAAGTTAAATGCACAGAAGTTTTGAGATTTTATCTTCTATTTTTACTAAAGTTCAAATATCTTATTTTAAGGTGTTTTCCCAAGTTCTTTTTTAACCTGTTATGTATAATATATATGTGTATATATATATATATATATACAATATAATGAACAGGGACACCATTGGTAATTACAGTAGGGAAACTCAAATAAAATAATAAAACAAACGAAGGCCTTTTCGTCCGGTACTTTTCAAGTTATTAAACACCGGAAAATTAGATAAAAACGGGGGTATATTTTATAACCAGGATAGCCAGATAGAGGGGGAAAAAGTAACCCCAGTATCTAGCAGTTCCCCCAAAATATTTACAGTATGATTGTTTATATACACACACTCAGTCATCTATATACATTCACAATCGTTCATATATATATATATATATATACCAAAACACACACATATATAAGTAAATTTGGCGACTTTAGTCGAGGATGACCTGAAGGTTCCCTTTTCAATAGCTTCTACACCGATGTGCAGGCGAGGGCGCCACTTCTTTCCCTGTATTGCTCCACTTTACCCTTGATGGGTACCTTATAATGCTGAGTGTTATGCAAGGAGGTATCAAGTACCATTTTAAAGTCTTTGCCATGACCCGACCTAGGATTGAACCCAGGTCTCTCGGACCACTGCCAAAGACTCTACCCACTATATATATATGTATGTATGCATGTATGTAGGTTGGTAGGTAGGTAGGCAATCACCCACGTCAAATTTTCCGGTGAATATTATTTTTTTTCTGACATCTTCATTCACGCTGAACGACATTTTTTGATAATCCATTTCCGCTATATAACGTAAATCACTCTGAACTGCTTATTAGAATCATTTACTTCTTTCGAAGTAGAAGTATCCATATAACCACTGAGTCCTATTACAACTGGTTCACGCGTCGTCTAATATATATATATATATATATATATATAAAATTATACTTTACGTTAAAAGCCTTTTTAATCAGTAAAATCTTGACTGTGTTGTATGTAAATCAACACAGAGCAATACTTGAACTATAAAACAGGGCAGCTACAAAAAAAAAAGCTCACGAGTGAATTTTACCCAGCTGATCCTCAAATGAACGAGTATTCTATATATACATATATACACACACATAAGCTGGAGCATGATGGAAGCCAGCAAATTCTGCCTAACCCTAACCCAACTTCCACGCTATTGGTTAGAAATGCCAAGGATAAATATTTCCATACATTATTTAGAAAAGTTAATTAAGCAGAAGGGTTTTTGAGTTGTGATAGGTAGCTGCGTACGTTTTGAAAGACCTAGCTTGTTCAAAGTACAGAAACAACTGATCGTTGCGTCATTTCCGGTTAAATGGAAACAGAGTCTCTGATTACGCAACTGTCTGACCTACTGATAGTTATTGATTTATAAAAGTTATTTACAAACTAATAAGTTTCGTTAAAAGCAATGTATAAATGTGCATCAGGAACGCTTACAGTAATTTTTTTTCGGGAATCCACGAATATTAAACGTTTCCGCAAGACAATTATATCTGTAGTAAGTAGTTCTCTGTTAAAAAGAATATTATAGCATTTGTTTTCTTATTTATTATTTTGTTTGTTAGTTGCTGCTGGAAATGCTAAAAGTGTTAACGGAAATCTGAGCGCTTTCACCGAAATCTTCAGATAGTTAACGGAAATCTGAGAGATTTAATGGAAGTCCTGAGAAACTAAACGGTAACCTTTAAAGAGTTAACGGAAATCTAAGTGACATAATTGAAGTCTTTGGAGAGTTACCGGAAATCTAAGAGATATATCGGAAATCTTGATAGACTAAAAGGAAATCTTAGGAGAGTTAACGTAAATGTTGAGAGACTAAACGGATGCCTTAAGAGAGGTAACGGAAATCTGAAGATATAACGGAAGTCTTGAGAGAGTTACCAGAAATCTAAGAGATATATCGGAAATTTTGATTGACTAAAAGGAAATCTTAGGAGAGTTAACGTAAATGTTGAGAGACTAAACGGATGCCTTAAGAGAGGTAACGGAAATCTGAAGATATAACGGAAGTCTTGAGAGAGTTACCGGAAATCTAAGAGATATATCGGAAATTTTGATTGACTAAAAGGAAATCTTAGGAGAGTTAACGTAAATGTTGAGAGACTAAACGGATGCCTTAAGAGAGGTAACGGAAATCTGAAGATATAACGGAAGTCTTGAGAGAGTTTCCGGAAATCTCAGAGACCTATCAGTAGTTTTGAGAGGCGAAACGGAAACCTTAAGAGAGTTAACGGAAATCTGAGAGACATAACGGCGATCGATAATAAATGATTTAACACAAAAATACGCTGAAAAATGAGAAAATAATATTATTGTCAATGGTTACTTAGTAAAGCAAACATTACTGATAGAAAAGGGTTATTATATGCATGACTTATTATTTGTATGCCTATCTTCTAAAATATTTACTTGTCTTGTGATATCATAAAAGAAAAAAAAATCTTTTATAAAACTTTTATTTTAATATTATCGGAACATATTCATTTTGATTTAATATCCAAAAAGCAAATATCTTGATTATGAATCTTCTAAATGGATGTTACGCCCAGTTTATATTAAAATGCCTTTGATAAAATTGTTTAATTAAATTCATTGCAGTTTAGGACATCAGTTTTAGGAAAGTACGGCCATGTTATTTGAATGTTCGCAATAGATAAATTTATGGAAGAAAGAAAAGGAAAGAAACGCACGCGCAAAGACAAGAGAAAGAAGAAATCGATAGATATTCAACAGTGAAACTACCCTTTAAATCTGTTGTTTTAATTGACTATTATTTTTTGACAAACATATTGCAGTTTGGAATTGAGAAAATTAATTAATTCTATAAAGTATAAAGCTAAAATAACGTTCCTCTTTCGTTTGAAAATAATCAAATTAAAACACATCTGATTAATGATAAAAAAACGAACATAATTGCAACAACTAGTTTCGGCGGGGTTGGTCGACGAATGGACTGAAGATGATAGTTGTAAAATATTCCTTCTTTTTTTCATTCTTGAGAAAACTCAACGCCGAGATAATGTATGCCTGTGCATATAAACACTAATAAATCTATAGTTTTGTTTACTGCGTGAAACATCAAGTTCAGGACTGTGAAAATCTTTTATAAGCGAAAATAAAAGGATGTCTTTTCGGACGTTCATTTTACGCGCTGTCGGTGGCTATTAGAATACGCTGACTATATCCTCTGCAGTGGAGTAGGACGTCCAACTCCACCAAAAGCGTGTTTTATGTATGCTACTAAACTGCCTGTAATACTGAGGTTTCTGTTCAAGAGATCTGGGGGATGCTGTCCCCCCGTCATTGCCATTATATTCAGGTTTCTCTGACCTGTGATAGTAACCTGTTAGGGTTCAATCTCTGAGTTAAATACATATGTTTGGTTGGAATATTCGCTGCCACATAACCGTGTGCTAAAAATAAATGAATACATAAATAAAAAAAAGAAACAACACAAAAAATATAAATATAAACGTACTATCAACGCGATTCCTCAACTTTTAGACATGAGATAACCCAAGACATTGTTCTTGTGGTGTAATGGTTAAAGCGCCGGACTGCTGAATCGTAGTAAGCGAGTTCGAACTCCAATCACGCCATTACGTTCACTTTCAGACAAATGCCCTTGGGAAAGGTATTAACCCCATTATCCTCCCAACAACGGGTAAAATCGTACCACTGCCGTTCTTCTAGAAGGTACTGAATAACACAAGAAGGTTCATATGCTATTAAACAAACAAACAAACAAACCAAGATGTATTTGCATGTTAAAATCAATCAACCAAGTTCATGTTCAGTGTACTTTTCAAACTAATATATTTTCTGTTGGTTTGAGGATGCATTTTGGACATTTCTTCAGCTGCATGATACATCAAGGGTTAGTCCGAGGTATCGTCAACATAGGCAGTCATCAAGCATATCAGAAGAAAGCCCCGTAATGTGTCCGTAGGCCTTTCGAAATACATATGAAAAAACAGGTTAACTCATTTCTACATTAATAATAAGAGAAATGGCAGATTTTGAAAAATCTGACAAGATGATAAATATAAGAGGAAAAGTAAATAAGCTAAACGTTCTTTAGTGGAAACAGAACTTCATCAGAATAAATTTCTGGTGTTCAGAATGAAGTTCTGTTTCTGATAAAGAACGAAATATTGAATCCGTTGTCAGTGTTTGGTTTATCAACTTTATCACTTATTTTTATCCCATTAATAATTAAATTAGAGCAATCAAAATAGGAAAATAATACCTCGAAATGAACTTATAGTGCTCATAGGGGGTGTCCTCATGGGGTAATGGTAAAAGCGATGGACTGCGAAATCGTCGTAAGCCAGTTCGTACTCCAGTCGCGCTATTTCATTCACTTTCGGGCAAATACCCTTGGGAAAAGTATGGACCCCCTTATCCTTCCAGCTATGGATTAAATATTACCACAACTGTTCTTCTGGGAGAATGGCTTTGGCATTAAATAACCTAAAAAGGTTGATATGCCATTAAACAAAGAAACCAAAACAAACCAAACCTTAGAGTGGTCTTAATCGCTGTGGAAATAAATAGAAATTTCTCGGTCAAATTTTCTTTCCGTTTCACGATATGCAAATGTTTTAACTTAAAACTCTCTTTCATTGGCAGGATTTGATACAAGGTTAATTTTTAAGCTGAGAAAAGCTGATGTGAATTCAAAGTACAACTTCTCTAAGTCTGTTTGCCTAACAAGGCAAAAGAACCCAGTCTGTTCTACTATTTACTCAGACCCTGGGTTGAAGATATAAAGTAATGCTTTCCCAAATGGAATTAGCGGGAAATGAAAGAACATCGTCAAGGATTCGAAACCAGGTTGCCTATTCTATTCCTACGACGACAACAGTTATGCTAATCATGCCTCCGATATGCGTTGTCTCTTTAGTTACTCTGCTTCTCTTTTCCTGTTCTCTTGCAGTATTTGTGGTTCGATTAAGAACCTCTCCTCAACCCTCAACGAAATATAGCAGTCAAAGTCTTTTATGAACTTCGAAAAAGAGTTGTAACCTTAACTATATACGCGGTTTAATTTGTTGAATTGCTTGCAAAATTTGCTATTCCAGAACTGTTATATTTTACTTGGATATTGTTATTCTGTTTTCTATCATTTTATAGAGAATAAATACGATTTTAAAAGGCAGAAGTTTTGCTTGCCCCGGGCTACTGTGGTACGGGAGGTGACCCTGGTTACACATTGTGATATATTTTAGTATATTACTTTTTTTTTGCTTCATTTCCTCAACTAGAATACTAGCATCTATCAAAGTCATAGCACTGAAGACCGTCTCTTTTTATCAAAGGATCAGCCATTTGTAAATCTCTTTTATGGGAGACTTTAATCATTTTATAACACCACAGCCAAAGTCCAAACATCCTTGTGTTGTTTGAGCGCGGTAATCTGGAGAGCTATAATAGTAAATTTAATTTAACTCGTAAAGAGAGAAATTGCTTGTCGACCAAAAAATATGTCCCTTTTCTCTACACAATTTTATTTCAATAAGTGGCACTATAACAGAACATCAATAGAAATTTTAGCTTGGTTGGGTTATATGAATAGTCGTACGAACAGAAGTGAAAGCGATAGATATAAAATATAAAATCCAGTCTCTCAGTCGTACCCTTATGATATTTAATGACTTTAGACAACCCGTCCACACGAGAAGCACTTGACACGAGGTAAATTTTTAAGCGTAGTTTAACAGGCTTGAATTCTAAGTTTTCCTTCTCAAGACTGGTTACCAAACAAAAGTGAAAAAGTGCAGTCTGCTCTACTATTTACACATTGCTATAAGAAGACTGGATTTTAGTGTGGCATACAGATTTGGTTTCTTTTTTTCCATGGCATAGCAACTTTCGTGGGTTATTCAGTGCCAAAGCCTTCCTAGTAGAAAATCAGTAGTTGCTGGGGAGAGATAAAAAGGCTCCGAAATGGAACGTTATAACGTGACTGGAGTTCGACTTTGCTCACTACATACAGAATTCAACCATGGTGATACTTCTTGAATTTAAGTATTTATTGAAACACACGATTGTACAAGTGTAACACGCTCGATGCACACCAGATCTAGCTCCGTGTAAGTTTTCCCTTTGTTTCGAAACTGAAAAATCTTCGTTAGTGTAAGATTTTCTGGCGTGAAGGACATTAAAAGATAGATGATATAGTTTCATTCCATATCATCATCATCATGTCGTGCCGCTAGCACAGATATCCCTGACCCTCTCTTGCCACTTCTCTCAATCGTCAATCGCCTCTGGCAGGTCTTCAGGGCTACATCCCGTATCCTCACATAGCTGCTGAATGTATGTTCGAGCTGGTCGTCCTGCTTTTTCCCGGCCTTATGTAGGGGTCCATAGGAGTACATCACTTATGAGCTCGTCCTTGCTTTTACATCAGTGTCCTGCATGTCTGGTTCGTCTAGCTTGGATAGTTTTCGTGATGGGGGGCAGATGGCCGTATAGTTGGTGCCTTGTTGGGTGTTGCCGCCAGGACTCTTTTAATATTGCTCGCAGCATTCTTGTGTAATTGCCATCTAGCTTCTCCTTCAGCCTTTTAGATAGAGTCCAAGTAGTGCATCCATACAGCAGTATCGACACGACCGATGCTTGGAAGAAACTGCGTTTCATTTTATCGGTCAGGTCTGATTTCCATATGATCGATAGTCTATCGATAGCTGTCCATGCCTTCGTTAGCCGTGTGTCGATGTCTTTTTTGGTTGGTGAGACGCTGCTTCCTTGATAGGTGAATTTTTCTTCTAGTTACAGGGGAGTTCCGTCTAGTGTGGTGATGTCGCCTATTTGATTATAGCACATATGTTCCGTTTTGTGTGCATTGATATAGAGGCCAGTGCCTGCGGCGGCTCGTTCCAAACTATGCAGTAGTGTTTCGGCTTGGTTGGGTGTATTTGTCGTCGGCGTCGGTAATCGTTTTTGCGGGGTACCTTCTGCTTCTTTTCTTTGTCAGCTCGCAGCCGTTTTCTTTGATTTTATCAATCGATGTTCTAAACACGCAATCTAGACAGGTGACACCCCAGCAGCAATAACGATTCTCTGTAGAAACACCAAAGTGAAAGCACATTCACCAGATGGAAACACAGAATACTTCGACATTGTAGCAGGAGTACAACAAGGAGACACGCTAGCCCCATATCTCTTTATCATCCCATATAAAATGAGCTATTACAAAATTTTTATGGAAGACTCACAAGACTAAATGTGTCGATTCATCCATTGATTGATTTTTACTGCATGTCAACCCATTTTGGGTTTATTTTAGGCCTTGAGATTTTGGAATCACGTTTGCTGTACGTTTATATTTATATTTCTTTGTGTAGTTTCTCTAGAGAAATTTTTCTTTTTGCACACGGTTATATGATATCAAGTATTCCTATCTAATACAAGTAATTTTCAAACAGGTCCCAGCTTGGCTACAGTATCAATTATTCCTCAACAATCACCAATCTCAGAACTGAACAGGCTCATCGCTGCTGTATGATTGAAAAAAAAATGATGGCATCGAAAATCGGGAAAGGAATTGCTGAAGAACTTGAGATTGGTACTCAATAAATCATGAGTTTTTCCGTGGTTCAAGAAAGCAGGAAGAATGGTTTCCATAAAGAGCTGCGAAGACGAACATCGATCAACTTTGAAAACATTTGTCTTTCTCTTTTAGTTCAAAATATTGTATTCAAAGTGCAGTGTTACATGACAGCTCCCGGAACGGAAAATGGAATAGGCGTGCTTTGTTCAGTTTTTGACTTAGTTTCACTTTTAAGAAAGCGCCTTGGAAAGGCATGAATCATCTTCTCCCCGAATTCTATTGCATCACCGGTTATCTTCAATAAATTCAATGAAAACCACTCTCATATAACCAACTTAGTTGCACTGCCAAAAGCAGTAAAAAGGTCTTGCTTTCGTCATAAAACCTCCCGACAGAAACTCTCTCTCTCTCTCTCACACACACTCACACACACAATATTACTTAAAATAGCAAAGACACAGAGGCAAGGGCGGTTAGTAACTGCCAATTTTTTGTATATAGGTAAAAAAGACTGTAGATTTATGCGATCATCAGACATATACGTTTTCAACATTATTGAACATACTTTATCTATAATACACGCACAAACACCTTATATATATATATATATATATATATATATATACATTTATATATATATATATATATATATATACGAGTGTAGAAAATGAAATGGACGAGTCACGTTAAAATTCCAAATTTCCGTGGTAAAGGCATGAATCCACTTCTACCATTTATCGATAAAATAGCACATCAGATTGAGTGCTTTAGCTTTGGCAGGCAACCAGTGTAAGAGAATAACTCAAATGAAACACCTTGCTAACATGTTATAAACCAACTGGACTGGATAGCAAGTATTACTACGTAGAATAGATGTTTTACAGGGGGATGTGAAAAAGACTATTATACGAATAGATGCGCGCGCGCACACACACACACACACACATATATATATATATTTAAATATATATATATTAAATAAGTTTTCAGACTTTTTTCGTATGGGCACTTTTATTGATAGTACACACATGAAACTCTAGTCCGCTTCGACGTAATCTCCCCCGGCTGCAATCCACTTGTTGTACCGTTCCAACAAGTTCTGGAAGGCCCCATGTAAGTCCTCTTGTGTGAGCATGTCAATGACCTTCGTCACAGCCTCTTTTATCTCCTCAATTATCTCATAACGACAGCCTCTGAGCTTAGGAAATAACCAAAAGTCACAGGGAGCAAGGTCTAGACCATTGGGAGGGTGAAGAACTGACTTGATGCTCATCTTGGTCAAATAGTCTGTGACAAGAATGGAGTTATGGACTGGTGCATTGTCCTGGTGAAAATGCCACAGTCCCGTTTTGAAGAGTGCTGGCTTCTTCCGACGGAATCTCTTCCTGAACTCCCTTAAAACCTCAACATAATAACCCTAACCCTACACGAGTGAGTTAGAGTCCCATTAGGTGCCCCTTTCATATGGCCACATCTAAGTAAAATGCTAAGTAAATTACAACCCTAACCCTAACCCTTTGGCCAATCAACTCTGGTGTATTGACTTCTTTACTCCTCCCACACCTCTCATTATCCCTCACAGACTCCCTGGCTTCCTTATGTCACTCAAAAACTAATGCTCGATTCATGCAAGATGGTCGAAAAGCAGCCTGAAGCATTCCATACGTTTCTGTGGCATATTTTCCAAGGTTAATACTCAATTTTATTGCATATCATTCTTCGAATTGCATTTTTGAAATTCACCAGCTGTGACAATGAGGCTTTAGTAGGGTGTATTCCAATTGTTGCTGTAGTTGTTCGTTTAACCTGAAATCATAAAAATTGGTCAGTCACCTCATAAGATGTATAGCAATAACATACTTGATTTTCAAGAGTCTACGACAATTTAAATGCCTGTATAAAAACAGTTTAGAAACTTATTGAATTCACCACATATATAATATCCAAAGAAGATGAACTGGGAATAATTCTATTTGAGAATATATAAGAGAATTCTAATAAATCTCCAGGAGTGCTTCATGTATGGTAATTGATATGTAACTTTATAAACTTCATACAGAGCAAAGTCATATGATTGAAAAAATTTTAACAAAACGTCATTTGGCAATTATAAATTTATTTCAGCTGGACACTCAATAAAATAAACCAACCTCTTCAGATAGCCAACACACAACGGAGAGAATAAGAAATTAATAAGAATTATAAAAATATTTTTCAATGGATTCTTACTTGTTTAAAAAACTGGGGAACAAAAATATATGGGCTTGAACTTGGTGTCAAAACCGCATGTAATGTTATCATCTGGTATCATGTATCCTTATGTATCTAAAAAAAATTTGACTCAACTCACAAAACTTTCAGCAACTAAAATCTTGTCAATAAATTAACCTATTTTATTTAAAGAAAAATACTATTTATTTATTTATTAAGAGAAAAGTGGCGATAAACACAATTACTACCATCAAAGTTATCTTGATAAATTTAAAAAGATTATTGGTTTTATTTGATTTTCATTTTATATTAAAATTTAGTCTTTATTGAATACTCCAAATATCTTTATTCATTTTATTCCGAATACTGCCATTTTAATTATCATTAATATCATTGTGATAATTATTAATTATGGATAATTATATTACTAATAATAAAAGGTAATTATTATTACAATTTTTGCATCTGTATCATTATTATTGTTGTTGTTACTGTTATTACATTACCAATAATATCAATAATAATACTGATTCCATTAATCTTATCCTACTATTATTATCATTATTGATTTTTCTACTTTTAATTTTTTTTTCATATGAGTTTAAACCTATTTTATGTCGGCATTTATTACGTTGATTTAATAGTTGGTTAGTAAATTTATATCTAATGATGCATATTATTTCATCCAGTCGAAGGTTACATCTACTTTTGATGTTGGTTCTTCTTATGAAGTGGTCTGCTGAAATAAATTTATAATAGCCAAACGACGGTTTGTTGGGTTATTTTTCAATTATACACACACACACACACACACACACACACACGAGTTTGTTGGATTTTTTCAATTATATATATATATACACTTTTCAATAGCTACCATACCGAGGTGTACGGGAGGGCGCTACTCCATTCCCTGAATTGCTACACTTTACCCTTGACCCTTACATTATAATGCTGAGTGTTAAGCAAGGCGGTATTAAGTGCCATTTTTGAGTCTTTGGTATGATTCGACTTGGGATAGAACTTAGGTCTCCCAGACCATTAGCGAACACTCTACTCATTTGGCCTAGTGGGTAGAGTGTTCACCAATGGTCTGGGAGACCTGGGTTCAATCCCAAGTCGCGTCATACCAAAGACTTTAAAATGGTACTTGATACCTCCTTGCTTAACACTCAGCAACATAAGGTAGGTATCAAAGGTAAAGTGGAGCAATCCAGGGAAAGGAGTAGCGCCCTCCCCTACACTTAGCTATTGAAAAGAGGGCCTTCTGGTCGCCCTCGACTATGGTCGAAACTTATATATATATATATACGAGTTCTTATCAAATATATCGACATAGAATCTCGAGAAAACATTAATTTAGATGAAATCATATATAATGAACAGACTTCTATTTAAGTGAGTCAGTAACTATTTGAAAAAGATAATAAGCTTGACATTCTATATTTTGAACTTGAAACACGCTAGATACTGCTTTGCCTTGTCGGCTGGGGCTGTAGAATATAATGACTGCATCTCTGCAGAGGGGTGAGACTTCAGTAATGCTAGAACTTTGGGGAATACAGAGTACGTCTTCAGTACCATCGCTCCCAGGTCCACTTTGGCCCGGAGTGGAAGCACCTGATAGGGTCCTCTCTATGGGTTAAATAGAACTAAAAAGTGTACTTATGCTAGACCGAATCGTTTTATATAGAACTGTTTATACGCAAAAAATTAGAGAGGGAATGTTTTGTGGTGTAATGGTTAAAGCATTGGACTGCAGGATTGTAGTAAGTGAGTTCGAACTCCAGTCGCGCTATTACGTTTACTTTCGCAAAAATATCCTTAGAAAAGATATGAACCCCCTTATCTTCCCAGCTATGGGTTAAATAGTACCATTAATGTCCTAGAAGGATGGATTTGGCCTTAAATAACCCAAGAATGTTAATATACCATTACAAACAAACAATAAGAATGGATTTGGCATTAAAAAAAAACCTACAAAGGCTGAAATGTTATAAAACCAAACTAAACCAAAGCAGAAAGAGCTAGTAACTCCCCGTGGCATAGTGGCAAACGCACTGGACTGTGATATCGTAGTAAACTAGTTCTTACATAAGTTGTACCACTGCGTTCACTTTAGGAATAATACACTTGGAAAATGGATAAGTTTTCTTATCCCCCTTTAGGTTTATCGTTAAGTAGTAACACGACGGCTTTTCTCTAGAGATAGCTTTGGCATTAAATAAACCACGAAAGTTGATATGTCATTAAAACAAGGAAACTAAACCAATCCCTTCTTCCTGAAACTGAAAATCTATCTCAGTGTAAAAAAATGAGACTGTTCAGGTTTCAAGACATTCAACGGTAGAGCATCATTATTATTACGTTACACTGACACCATGGAATTCCCTGACTCTCTCTCTCTCTCTCTCTCTCTCTCTCTCTCGATTATCCATTGCTCCTGGTAGGTTTTCAAGGCTGCATCGTGTGTCTGCACAAAGCTTGCTGGTTGGCCTAACTACCACGACCATGTGTAGAAATCCATTTGAGAACGTCGTTTATGTGTTCGTCGTTGTTTATCCAGCAGTACCCCGCAAGTAATGGTCATATTAGTTGGATGGTTTGTGAGATAGGAGATAGGTGGCCGGACAAATGCTATTTTGTGGAGTGTTGTTTCTCAGAATCTGTTCAAGATAGTGTGCAGCACTCTTTTGGACTTTCCATTATTTTTTTTCCACCATGCTTTTTGTTAGCATCTATTTGGTGCATCCATATAGAAGTATGGACACTGTCGCAGCTTGGAAGATGTCTCCTCTAATCTTATCGGATTTGATCGATAACCTGTCAATAGCATTCCACGCCATCGCTATGCGTATGTTGACATCATTTTCAGTAGATGAGATGTTGCTGCCGTTGTATGTGAACTTGTTTACTAATTTCATACGCTTGTCAAATAAAGTGGAGATGGTTCCATTTTGTTTAAAACACGCTTGCTCTGTTTAATTTGCATTTGCGTTGGGGCCAATGTCTGCTGATTTTTGCTTTAGGCTATGCAGTAGGGATTCTGCTTAGACTAGTGTATTGGCTAGAATCTCTTGATCATCTGCTAAGTCTGCATCTGTCATTGTTTTGGGTGGTTTATCGTCTGCGTGTTGTTGTTTTTTTAAATGTGAAACCATTTTCTTTTAATAGATCCAATGACATTAGGTGTACTTAAAAAGGGCGAGTATAAAGAAATAAGGCGCTAATGTATCTCCTTACAAAAGTCCAAAGACAAAGTTGAAGAAGTCGGTGTCTCCAAGAGAGCGAACCGTTGCTTTTATGTTTTGGTAAAATATAATAGTGATAACAGTTTCTTTGGGAAGATGATATGCAAGTAGAATTTGCTTCGTGTTTCCTCTTTGTATGGAATTAAATGCATTGGAGAACTCTTCGAACAGTAGTGCTGGCTCGAAATTCTTTGCCTGCATTCCTTCGAGGAATCGACGGATTATCAGAATAAATGAGGTTTTGGAGCGATTTCTTTAAAAACCGTTTTGCTTTTTTCAAAGAATTCTCTCAATTTCGAGTTTCATACAATGGAGAAGCAGAACATTGTAAACCTTTACAGCTATACCTGTAAGAATTTCACCTCTGTACTTTATAGTGATTCCGATGCTTCTTTTCTTTGATAAGAGAAGGATGTAACCTTTTGTCCATTTCTCACTTGTGTTTTGTTTATAGACTGTGTTGCATAATCGGAAAAGTATGTCATCAAATTTCCTTGTCTTTCAAACTTCGGTATATCTTCGAGCGCGGTAGTATTTTTGTTTTTAATTTTTCCTGGGAAAAAGTTCATCCTTCATAAACGGTCCGAGTTTGATGGCTTGTTGGCCATTGCTACTTTTTTGGATAGGTTTATCAATGATTACAGAATTGTTTTCAAACACATTCTTGAAAACTTCTTTCCACTCCTAAAGCCTTTCTTCTTAGCTGGCAACGTTTAGTTTTGCTCTTGAGCAACTTCACTTTCCGCCCACTTCATTTACTGTCTGCCATACTATTCGTGATTGTCTATCTTCTGCCGATTTTCTGATCTTTTTATTTGGCCTTGAATGCATTTTAATTGCTCTTTTCGGTAAGTGTTGGTTAGTTCTTTCTGGGCTTTCTTAAGTTTCTTCTCATCGGCATTTGTTGAGTTTCTTTTATAAAGTTAAATCCTTTTTAAAGTTATCTCACTTTTTCCTTACTACTAGTGACTCCCATGGAACTCTACATTTTACTCTTGGTTTGGTTAGTATGCACTTTGTGGCTGCTTGTAAATGGTGGTTATAAAGTTTTTATATCCATCATTTGGAATATGTTTTTCAGAGACATCTGAAAGTATATCAGATTTGTTTTTTACGATTACCGTATATTTGTTGTTTATATATACATATAGTTAAGTGAGGACCAGCATAACGTGCGGTTTAATTGTTTGCTTCTTCTTTCTGCGTAGACTTTGGCATATATTTACCCTGACGATTCTGTGATTGAAAAATACTTCTTTTAAAGAGGATTATTACTCACAATTCAAGGCACATATAATCCACTTCTTGTTTATGAGTGTATAAACTAACTCTAGCTTAAGTACTATTTGGGTTGGTGTATGTCCATAGTTTTCGCTCCGCACCTTTTTTAAGGGATGAAAGACTGTTTTCAAGTAAAAATCTACTTGATATTTGCCATTTCTGTTTGACAAACTGTGTAAGCAAAATTTATTGTTTTCATTTTCTCCCGTTTAGCATACATGTCTCCACCGATGATTAGAACGTGCTGAGCAAGGGAAGATAACTCGTTGTAGAAGATTGTGATATCCGATTTATCACTGGCATTGGTGGGACTGTCGCAAGAGATGATTTCTGTTCTGGAGTCGCCATTAAATGTAGCAGACATAATTCTTGGTTGTGTTCTTTCAATGCTGTTTAGTAATTTAAGGTATGAGGACTGAGAAGCATTTCTACTCCTCCAATTGGTTTTTTGCCTGAGTTTTTCTACGCAGATGCTGAGACGAATGTCCGGCCATTATCGGGATCATGCTATTTTAATTCTAGTTCACTAGAGTAATATCTATAATCTTGCACACATATAATGCATAAAATGCGCTCGACTGCAGATGTGATAAGCTCGAGTAGCTGGTTTATTGTCCAAACGTTAAAAGATGCAATGCTAACAATATTTTTTTTTGGTTTGGTTTGGTTTGGTTTCTTCGTTTAATGGCATATCAACCTTTGTGGGTTATTTAATGCCAAAGCCATTCTCCTGGAAGAATAGTAGTGGTACTATTTAACCAATAGCTGGGAGGATAATAGGGTTCATGTTTTCCCAAGGATATTTGTCTGAAATAAACATAATAGCGTGACTAGTGTTCGAACTAGCCTACTACGATTCGGAAGTCCATTGCGTAAACCATTACACTACGAGGACACCCCCAATGTTTTTTTTTTTTTTGCGTCTAGGTAAGATGGTTTTGGAATGAATTGTCGATGATTTTTCGGTCATTGTTGCCAGAGCTCCAACAACTTCATTATCATCATCATCCTGTCACGCCCCCAGCACTGAACTCCCTGACCCTCTCTCGCCATCCGTCTCTATCGTCCATCGCTCCCGGTAGGTCTGTATCGGCATAGAGCTATTGTATATAGGTCCTAGCTGGTATTCATACCTTTGGTCGTTCATGTGAAGAGTTCCACAGGAGTATGTCGCTAATGTGTTCATCCTCATTTCTCCAGCAGTATCCCGCATGTCTGGTTCGTCTAACTTGGATAGTTTTCGTGATGCGTGGTAGGTGACCGTACAGCTGCTGCATTGTGGGGTGCTGTCTACAGGACTTGTTCAATATGGCTCGCAGCATTCTTGTGTAGCTACCATCAAGCTTTTCCTCCATACCTTTGGTTAACGTCCATGTAGTTTGAAAGAAACTGTGTTTTATTTTATCAGTCAGGTCTGACGTCCATATGACCGATAGCCTATCGATAGCTGTCCATGCCTTTGTTAGTTGCGTATTGATTTCTGTCTCAGTTGATGAGATACTGCTTCCTAGGTTGGTGAACTTCTCAGCTAGTTTCAGAGAGCTACCATTCAGTGTGGAGGTGTCGCCTGTTTGAGGAAAGCACATGTATTCCGTGTTATCTGCGTAGGCTTGGAGGTCTATGCCAGCAGCTGCTGGTTCCAGACTATGTCGCAGGGATTCGGCTTGGGCGGGTGTATTGGCCAGAAGTTCTATGTCATCAGCGTAATCTACGTTCGTAATTGTTTGTGAGGGGTATCTTCGACTGCTTTCCTTTGCCAGCTTGAAACCGTTATCTTTCATTTTATAAATAGACGTTCTAAGCACGTAGTCTAGGCAGATGATGAACAGGTATGGGGCTAATGTGTCTTCTGGCAGCACACCTGCTACAATGTCGAAGCTGTCTGTGTCTCTATTCGAGGAGCAGACTTTTTCATATCATATAAAAATAGAATTAGTTTCAATGGCCTATCAACCTGTCTAGGATTATTTTGTGCCTAGATATTAGGAGTTACGTTCAGAGAACATTTATATCTACATTTTTACGTAGTTAATTTTTTTTCGTTTACCGTTATGTATCATGTCTTCCTATGTATATTTGCACACGACTATATGGTTTGTTCCAATATGATGCTAACAGTTATATGGTTTCAAGTAATTATTTCTGTTTGATAATAGTTGTTTGTTTTTATTCTTATATAATCTCGTAATGTTATGATTTCTGTCGTAGGAAATGGACACGGTGATACGAGTTCAAACCCTGGACGAGGTTGTTTGCATTTCACATATCGTTAATACCCTTTGGAAAGTTATGAATTCAATTTTTCTCCCTGGGCAGATGGGCTCTTTAACTTTGGTATGGTATCTGGTCTAGGAGAAGGAAACCCCGAACTTCAAACCTGTTAGACTCCGCTTAAAAATTGATGTATCGCATTCTGCTTGTGCAAAGGAGGTATATATATACAGAGAGAGAGAGAGAGAGAGAAAACATTGAAAAATAAAGTAATCTGAGGCGAAGAATTTAATATGAAAGAAAGTAGATGTTATAACGTTTCAGTTTCAATAAACCATCATCAGGACTCAGAAAAGATGTTATGAAGTGGCATTAGATCACCGATGGATGTTCAATGAAATACAAAACAAGGGAGATTATATATATATATATATATATATATATATATATATATATATATATATATATGTACAGAGAAAGTGGGGTGCTAACTGTTTGATCAATAAATCAGCGTTCATATTTCAAAAAATATCATGTGATTGTGTAAGGCAATGATGTAAAGTGAAAAGGACCATCAAGAGGTATAACGGATTTTTCTTCTGATTCTTATGTTTTTTTCCTTTTTCTTCTTTCTTTTAAATCAATTATATCTCTTCATAGTTCCTTATATAATCTCCTTTCATTAAATATCCATCGGTGATCTGACGACACTTCATAAGATCTTTTCTAATCCTGATGATGGTTTAATGAAGCCGAAACTTTATAACATCGACTTTCTTGCATATTAAATTCTCCACTTCATATTACTTTGTTTTTAAATTTTTCTCCATATTGTCAGATTCTTTTCCATAATAAACTTATATATATATATATATATATATATATTGTTTCAAGTGACGGATAATTATTTTTAGTAAATAATTATAGCTTTCAGTAACTATTTTTAAAGGAAATAATTTATAGATATATGTTATCAAGTATTTATATCTATACAAATAAACTACTTGAACCTAACTAATATAACTATTTGGGTTCTGAGTGGACCTGGGAGTCATGGCAATGAAAGAGTACTCTATATTCCCCAGGTCTCTGCAACTAACCATAAGAAGAAGTTTAGTGCTTTACCAAAGATACACTTTTTAGGTGTGTGTGGGGGTTCTTACCCCTTTTCAGGGGGATACAAACAGCACATTCTAAGTCCCGTCAACAGGGGTATTAAAAAGAGGAATTTCGAATGTTCTGTCGAAACATCGTTAGATTAAGTGTGTTGAATTCTGAGGAGACAATTTTGAAGAAAAATAACCTTTTAATGCTGTCTTCTTTTCCGTATTAACGATTATAGTTTCATTTTTATTGTAACCTTACCAACATTCTTACTAGCATGACGGTTATCGTCTTAAGAAATGGAATCGGTAATCCGAGATCGAATCCTAGATGAAACTGCTCGAAAATCAATTCGTGCTGATACCCTTAGGAAAGGCATGGCTCCATTTGTTCCTTCCAGCTATGGATAAATAATACAGGAAACTGGGCTCTTTAACCATGCCAAGACAACCATTCGAGAAAGAAAACAAAGCCAGCTATTCTATTCTAAAAATTGACCTTGTGTCACATACTACTCGTAGCATTGGATAAATAAAATTAATATTTCCAAATTTAATAGCAAATTTCGTTATTATTCCTGTATCTAAATCAGGGATATTTGTTTTGCTGTGTCTTAAACACTGCTACCGCGTCAAGGTCTTTGCGTTTCTGGTCGAAGTAGTAGTCTATTCTGCACTTTGAAAACAGGCACAATTCATTCAACATTTTATCAAATATTTGCAACGGGCTACACACATAGGAATGGCAGCCAACTAAACAAACCATCTATCGTTTACATACAGTGGTCTATCAGTGCTACAATCAACCCCGCCCATAAGCCACCATTACGAGATTGCCTGCTGCTTTCACGAGGCGCAGAAAGAGGAGAGAAAGAATGAAATGAACATGAAAACGCTCGTTCTCTTCTCCACCACTAACACACAAAAAATAAAGATTAAATAAATAAAACAAATGTATTCTGCTCTCCCACAACGTACATACAAAGATAACATACCGATAACCGCAGGTCTCTACTAGTTCCCTCCTCCAAGTTCTTCTTCTCTACTTACTGTTTATCACTAAACTCCCAACCTAACAAGTGAGATGCGGGATTTCTTTAGCTTCATTCATAAAACTCCCGACCAGAACTATCAGCGCGCGCAACTATAATACAATAGTCACGAAGCGCATGCGTGTGTTTGTGATATGTTGAGTGAAAAACTCCAGGAGGGCGGGCCTTGCAGGGATATTTACCGTTGCTCATCTAATAAAGAGGTAGTCTTTAAAAGTTTCATGTTTATTCGAATTTACACACATAATTCTGGATTACTGTTTGGTTTAACTTTTTTTCAATTTTTAGTACACAATTTTGATAATACCGATTCTTTTAGCATTTCCTGGTCTCTTCACTTTGATTGGTCATGGGAGCACTAATATAACCGATGTTGTGCACGAACAGCTGGTCGGATCTCATCCCTCTCTAAGGCTACAATTGGTTTGTATGCAGAATTTTTCTCCCTCAAGACCGGTTTCATTACCAAGGTCAACTAGCTCAGTCTGCCCTCCTATTTATCCATAGCAAGTGGGTTATTAGATTTATAGCTTTATTAAGAGTATTAACGCTATTTGAAATAAAAACAATTTTGAACGGGATTTGAACTCGGGTAGCCCAGTTCGTTTCCGACGACCATAACTGCTACGCCTCCAAGTAAAACAGATTTAATAGTTTGGTTTGGTTATATGACATTGTAGATCATTTAATGCCAAATCTTGTTTATACACAAATATCAAATATATATAATTTGAGTGGCTGGTTGGTTGGTTGTTTTACGACATGTTAACCCTTTTCATCCAGGCTATGGGTTGAATAGTACCGGTGCTGTTCTTCTAGAATTGGCATTGAATACCCTACAAAGGTTGATATTCCATTAAACAAAGAAACCAAACTAAACTAATCCTTTTCAGGTCATTTAATGCCAAATCATGTCATCTTGATAAAAACTTGGTTTTAGTTTGGTTTTAAGGCATATCAACAATTATAGGTTATTTAATGCCAAATCCATTTTCATATATAACTATTTCAAATAATTCAGTTTAGCATAAATATACAGTTTAAATGTCAAAACAGTTCCATTTCAAATTATTCAGTTCAGCATAAGTATGCTGTTTAAATGTCAAAACACTTCTATTCCAAACAAGTCTAGCATAAGCACACAGTTTAGTTCAATTTGACCCATTATAGGACCCTATCAGGTGCTACCACTCAGGCCGGACTGTACCTGGGATTGATTGCAATAAAGGGGTACTCAACATTTCCCAAAGCGCAGGCATTAATTGTGCCTCCTCATCTGATTGTATAGCGTCATATACAGGATATTATTTGGGGGAGTCTTACCCCTCAGCAAAGTTTTAGTCGATGTATTTGACAGCCCTAGCCGACTGGGCCAATAAATGATTTGTAAATACATATTCAGATAACTTTTTTAAACGAAGCTGAGCTCTATTTTGCACATCGTTATATATTTTAAAGAATGGCTATAGAACAGTCACAATTTCAGATCCATCATTTTGTTTGCACACATAGTTTCTAACCATTTTTATTTTTAAATATGTTGCAACTAATTTGTTTACACACAAGTATCGCTATTGTTTCTACACAAGTAAATAGTTTAAATTATTATTATGTAACGCTTCTAATTCTTTTTAATATTAATTATTGGTTTGCACACGGAAGTGGTTACAAGCATTGCTATTTAGCACTAACCATTTTACTGAACACCATTCATATGCACATAATCAAATGGTTGAAAGTTTTGTTATGTCATACGAACGATTTAATTTGGGCTCACAGTTGAAGAGTTTCAAGTATTTCCATTTAACCCTAATAATTTTATTCAACGTTACTAATTTGTTTACACACACTTAAAGGATTCCAAATATTGCTAACTATCACTAAAAATTCTATTAAATTTTTTGTTGGTTACACACAGTTAACAGGTTAAAGAATTCTACTTCTCACAATTCAATTTAATTTAAGTCATTTGTTTGCCTACAGTTTAAGTATTAAAGAGTTCTATTTGACTCATTAATTGAACCCTACCCTAGTAGTCCAAGTCAGAGAGGACTTGGGAGTAATGGCTATGAAAAAGTACTTCACCTTCCCCAAATCTCTGGAGCCTTGACATCAGAAGGTTTAATTTCATATCCATGACACTGCGGTGGGGTTGGGGGGGGGGCATGCTCCTACTGCAGAGGTGCAGTCGGTGTATTCTACAGCCCCAGCTGACTGGGCTGGTAGATTTAAAAGTTAAAGCATATAAAGAATACCAAAATTCAACGCGAAGGTCTCAGGATTATAAATTTTATCCTCAACAGTGTCTGTCTGTATCTTAAGTGCGTTACCAATTCTTTAAAAAAAATGGTAGAGAAAAGAACCGACATGTGCTTACGGAAATCACTTCTCCGAATTTTGCCGCGAAGATCTAGTCTGACCAAACACTAGCTTTTCCCGCGACAAATGAGACGCAGTTCAGCAGCAAAAGGAAACAGATACTTATATTTCAGGTTTGGCTAATAGAATCTAAATAACAAAATTTCATGACAGTAAAAAGTTTAAACCTCTACAATATATCTTTTGTATACTATTGCTCATTACTAAAAATAATACATAAAAAGAGAAGGTTTGTTTCCACTCAACATCCTGTTATTTGTTTAACTTATTACTTGTTTGATTTATATTTCAGCATTAATTGCTTTATTACAGTACACGGAAACTTCTCTGCGGTAAAATTAAACAACATTAGTTTTGAACTTAAAACGCATAATTCTTAAGATCATTCACGCTATCCACATGACAAGTCTCCATCTTTCCCAGTCAGTGTATTCCACCTTTGAATTACGGCATGTTCTATTGGCTTATCAAAGGCTTCTTCATCTTTAACCTTATGTTGATTGATTGATTGGGTTTTATGGCATATCTTAACTTGTTGGCTATTTAATAAAAATCCTGTTTATACATATATATCTGACTTGTAAAAAAGTTTGTAAGTAACATTTTAAACAAACCAGAACTTATTTTTTATCCACAGTTAAAAGGTTTCACGTATTTCTATCGGACACAAATAATTCTAATTGATATTAATAATTTCTTGGCATACAGAGGTTTCAGGTATTGCTGTTTATCTCTATTCATTCATTTGCACACAGTCAAATTGTTTCACGTATTGCTATGCAATACCACTAATTCCATTTTTGCAGACAGTTAAACGGTTTGGCATTCGTATCTAACACGAATTCTTCGAATAAGTATTCATTATTTGTTTATTCACACTTAAAAAGCTTCAAGTATTGCTATCTAACACACTGGTTCTATTTTTACTTAGTTTAATGGTTTCAAGTTTTGATACGTAACACTAACAATTCTATCTACTATCATCTCATTTGTATGTAGACAGTTGAATGGTTAAACAATTCTATTTGACCCTGAGATGGCACCCTAACAGATACAATCCCTCTGGGTCAGAATAGCATTCCTCAGAGCTCCACGACTGGAATCTCAGCATCAGATTTTCAGTGTCCTATCCAACCTTCTGTAAGGCTTCATATTGTCATGTTGTAAAATAATTTTACTCATGTTTAAATGTGACGTAACATGAAAGACGCAAGATCAGTGGTGTACTTTTGCAACATTGCAATAGAAACTTTCAGAGCAGACTTATGATCTGACAAAGAATAATAGCTGATGGCAGAACAACCCTGCTTCATTTACCCATCAATCGTATTTAGCACTTTCATTCCTTTAAGGCCGTATGAATTTAGATCTACGCACACAAACCTAGTTTCTAACTTTTTGTATCACCCCTGAATATGTATACTAAAAATATTAAGCAGTTTTTCTTAAACAATATCGCTGGCATAATCAAAAGAAGCTTGCTGACTGGGTAACTGTAGGTTCAAATCCAGGCTTAGACCCATTGTTTCGCGAAACTAACGTATCCATCAAATACACCCACACACGCGTTAGGATAGTGTGACGGCAAATTGACTAAAATCCCAAAACGGGACTTTATCTTCGCACGTGTGAAGACGGGGCAGGTTGGCACTTGATCTCCTATAGAATAAGCCCTCGTTCAGAGTTTTTCTCTCAGGCATATAAGAACTGGCATATTACGTGAGGGATTAATTTAGGGCCAGACTGACCGCCGCTGGCAAGGGGTTCCAAATTTCACACTATCACACACCCACCAGGCCGCTAAACTTCTTCCCCTAGACAACAGAAGATATGAGCCTATAGGTTTTAGTCGTAATAATATTATATTGTAGTAGTCGGCAACTCCGGTTTCCCGTGTGATATTTTTAATGAATTAATAGGACAATTCTAAGCAAGATAACATAAGGCGAATAGAAGCTGAAAAGGAAGCATGAAGTAACAACATAGACCACGTGATAACATAAAAATATATGATTCCTTTACTACAGTTATATACACTTTCAAAGTGTCAAAACATATAATAATTGGACGGACAGTCCACGAATGTAAATGTCTTTTCTTGACTTTTGTTTTTCTTTCAAATTGAGAGAGAGAGAGAGAGAGAGAGAGAGAGTGGTATATAAAGTTTGGGTATAAAGGAGAAATGGCCCCAAGTTACTTATCTTATTTTTCGACGGGGTTCCACTGGAGAATCTTTCTTCTTTCACGGGCTAATAGACTTTATTCTATTTTTTTTTACACTGGCTTGAAAAACCTGGGGTTCCTCGTGTCTCAGATATTCTTTTGTCTTCAACCCGGAATACTGGCTATGGTTCGTCTGCCCGCTACGAACCCTGCTAAAAAAAAACTTTCTTATTATTTACTTCCACTGAGAGGAAGGAGTCCCCACTTCCGTTTTGGGGTCCCAGCCAATCATTTGGCTTCTCACTTCTTCCCCTTGGTGTCCGGCGACCTGAGGTTACTAAGTACCAACACCTGTTGATATCCCCTCTGTGACCTACATTCTCTCTTAACGGTCACTTTTTTGACGGCTAGATACTGTCAATTCAAACACGAGGAGTAGTAATTTTATCTCCCTCCTCCCAGTGGGATATCACGTGACAATAGCGTAGACAGAGTCAACAACGTTTCGTGACAGTTTCTCGCCTTTGCGATCATCAAATCATGTTCGTTGGTTGGTTGTTTTGTTTTGTTTTACGGCATATCAACTCTTTTTCGGGTCATTTAATGCCGAATCAAGTCATTTTGATAAAACTTTGTTTTAGTTTTGTTTTGTTATATGGCATTTCAACCATTCTAAACTATTTAATGCCAAATCCAATTGTAAACATATAAACAGTTCTCTTTCAAGTCAGTTTGTTTTAAAATAAGAGCGCAGTTTAAAGGTCAAAAACAGTTCTATTTATAATTATTCGGTTTAGTCAACGAAGTTAATTGGTTCCAAGTATTGCTATTCATTTCTAACAATACAATAAAACATTAGTCCTTTATTTGTACACAGTTAAATGTAAAAAAAAAAAAACAGTTAAGTTTAGCATAAGTACGCAGTTAAAATTCCAGAATAGTTCCATTTCAAACAATTCAGTTTAGCATAATAAGTAGTTTAAAAGTCAAAACAGTTCGATTTTAAACAATTCGGTCTAGCTTAAGCTCACAGATTTGTTCTATTTGACCCATAGATAGGACCCTTTCGGTTGCTACCACTCAGGGCCGAAACGGACCTGGGAGCGATGGTAATAAAAAGGTACTCTGCATTCCCCAAAGTTCCAGCATTACAGGAGCCTCAGCGTCACATTTTTCAATGTCATATAGAGGACATTCGTTGAAAAAATCTGACCCCTCTGCAAAGATGTAGTCAGTGTATTCTACAGCCCCAGCCAACTGAGCTAATCAAATAAAGATTTGGTTTGATGATTATATAAAAGTGAAACTGACAGTCACCAAGCACCTTTGACTGTCTACATTATCCTAACTTATATATACATAATTTATTTCTGATATTGAACCCATTTTATTCATAAAGATAGCAAACTCCCTTTCTCTCTCTCTCTCTCTCTATATATATATATATATATAAGATGCGCTCGTGGTTTAATGGTTACCGTCCATTGGAAATAAACCCGGCGATTCGAGTTCAATTCCTGAACGAAGCTGTTTGCTTTTATCATAGTGCTAATCCCCTTAGCAAAGGTTATAATTCAATTATCCAGTCACCTGCCAAGGATAAATAGTAGGGCAGATTGGGCTCTTTAACCTTTGTATGGCTACTGGTTCACGAGAAAGGAAACTCTGAATTCAAACCTGTTAAAATCCGCTCAAAAATTGACCTTGTGTCGTATCTTGATCGGGTGCAATATATATATATATATATATATATATATATTGAGCATTCGAATGGGGAATTGGCGGCAGCAACATACGTGTAAATGCAAAGCTCTTCTCAAGGAGTGAGCACTCCGACAAAAGAGAGCGTATAGGTAAAAACCTATATGTAAGATTTCCTTCACTTACAATGAGAATGCCGTTAGCTTTAGGTAGGATATCTGACGAACGTAAAACCAGCCGGGGTTCGAACTCAGGTTGAAATATCTCACGTGTTTAGCCACACTAAAGAGTTGTGATACAACGAAAAAGTGTGTTTAAAGAGGACATAATTTTTGCGCCATCTTTGGTTTTAGCGTTTTTCTTAATTGATATTAAAAAAAAGATGGGACGTAAAAGCAAATATTGAGGATTAAAGCAAATAGATTCAATAATTTCAACAATTTATTCTTTCAATTTTAAAATTTCCGTTTTTTTTTTAAATTTTCAAGAATTAAAAAAGGTTGCTCATCATCTCCGTCATACCCGCTTCTCGGTTTAATTTTCCTTTTGTTAACTTATGAAAACATTGTTCAAAAAAGTCTTGTTCTATCGTATATCTTTCTGCGGGGCTATTAAATGCAATCAGTCTTGTAATCCAAGAATCAACGGCTGAAAAGGGTCGGTAAACTTCAAAAATCTATAAAGCTTTGCATCTCAGAAGATGAAGAGAGGTCTGACTTGATGTTGAAATTATTTGTTTTCATTTGCATTTTGTCTGCTGTTTACATCTCGAAAAATTTATTAAAAATGTAATCTGCGCAAGCAGTTTACAGATTCAGAGAAATGTGAGTGTGTATGCACGTATGTGTGTGTGTGTGTGTGTATTGCTATAATAAATATATCCCCATGAGAATCAGTCTTGCGAAATAATGCTTGTATAATATTAGCATAATGAAACACACACACACACGCACACACACTTATATATATATATATATATATATATATATATATATATATATATATATATATATATATATACAATGATATCGGTTCCTGTCAGATAACCAAAGTTATACAGAAATGAGCCAGTTAATTTCTTTGATAGGTTTTCTCTTAAAGTAACCTGAGAACTGCAAGGGAGACTAAGCAAAGCTTTATATATATATATATATATATATTGAATGTTTTATTAAATAACCGACTGCTGCCTAACTACACATTCTTCAAAATACATGATCCTGCAGCTCACCACAACACTGACAACCGAATATATGTATACACCAAATTCGCTAGGGGGTGTCCTCGTGGTATAATGGTTAAAGCGATGGACTGCGGAATCGTAGTAAGCGAGTTCGTACACCAGTCACGCTATTACGTTCACTTTCGGTCAAATACCCTTGGGAAAGGTATGAACCCCCTTATCCTCCCAGCTATGGGTTAAATAGTGCTACAAGTGTTCTTCTAGGAGAATAACTTTGGCATTGAATAACCTACAATGGTTGATATGCCATTAAACAAAGAAACCAAAACAAACCAACCAAATTGCAAGAAGTTGGATTTCATATAGATATGATTAGAATTATATATGTATATATATATATATATTTATGTATATGCACACAAATATAATTGTAATCATATAAATATGAAATCCAAATTCTAGTTAGATAAATGAATAGATCAAAACAATGAGAATTATATATATATATATATATATGGAAGAAAAAATGGATTGTAATCCGACAGTTTGTAAAGAAAAATCGATAACAAGGTAATCCAAGTAGAAGGAGATATTTATTGAGAAACAAAGTCGACACTATAGCGTTTCGCTTTTACTGAACCATCATCAGGAGGTGCCCGTGGTGTAGTCGTTATCGTCGTAGGAAATGAACACGGCGACACGAGTTCAAATCCTGGACGAGACTGATTGCATTTCACATAGCACTAATACCCTTGGGAAAGGTATGAATCCAATTATTCTCCCTCCAGCTATGGGTAAATAGTAGGGTAGACTAGGTTCTTCAGCCTTGGTTAGGCAACTAGTCTAGGAGAAGGAATAGCCTTAATTCAAACCTGTTAAACTCCGCTTAAAAATTGACCTTGTGTCATATCCTGCCCGAGCGGAGGGGTTGGTAAATAGTATCATCAGGACTATGAGAGGTTATATTAGTGATGCTGAGTTAACGATGGATGTGTAAAAAGTGTAAAATATATATAAAAAAAAACTTTGGAAAATTTGTATAACAAGAAAATGTTGACTGTTTATGACAAGAAAAAGTTGGCCGTTTGATCAGAAAATCAGCGTTTGTTGCTTTAAACTACGTCACCTGACCTATTACATATATATATATATATATATATATATATATATATATATATATATATATATTACACAGGTTACGTACAAAAGCGATAGTTTCTTTTCCTTAAGGACATCAGATATAATACTAACAGCATACAACAGTTTCATTCCTTCTCAGTCGTTTTATTCTACCCTTGAGTGAGGTCATATATCTAACCACCTTATAAAAGCTTCTGTGTCTTTAATTTACTTTTACGCTTTATATTGTGATATCACAAAAAATAAAACAAAATGTGACTCAGCAAGCAAAACGCTTGTAATATAAATGATTTGCTTTCGAATCATGATAATGCAAAGTCTCATAGCAGTTTAATGACCAGGCGAATGATATTGAACCACTAGACAACCTAGCCTCACCTACCCTACAGTCCTAATCACTTTGAGACCATGAAGAAGCACCAGAGGATTACAGTTCTTCAATGATGACGCAGTGAAATAGACAAACTTACACATGACTAGAAGAGCAACTTAGACACAAAGAAGATTCTATCCAGTTGGTGAACATGTTCTCATTCGAAGGTGGAAGACCGCATTTGAGACGGAAGAAGTCAATATTGAGGAGTGGATATGAAATCTGTTTATTGCGATGAGCTTTCTGTACCTCTACTATTAAATTTGATGAAATTAATGAAG
The DNA here is from genome assembly GCA_963585895.1 of Sepioteuthis lessoniana. NCBI lineage: Eukaryota > Metazoa > Mollusca > Cephalopoda > Myopsida > Loliginidae > Sepioteuthis > Sepioteuthis lessoniana. The sequence continues at coordinate 84,699,433 of OY757919.1, read as the reverse complement.
TAAAATTACTCCTTTATGACTGACCTTCGTCTCTCTCTCTCTCTCTCTTTCTCTCTCTCTCTCTCTCTCTCAGTAAATGAAACGGATAGTAATCAAATTACTAGAGAGAGGTGAATAAACATTCTTTCATTTAAGCTTTTATCCTGCTCTTCAGTCCGTTTCTGATTATTTCTATTTCTATATACATATGTTTTGTAAGCGAATAGTTCGTAGGTCACTTCATTTTTAAACGAGTTGTTACGGCTTATTTGCTTGCACACAGTTAAATTGTTTCAAGTATCCCTATCAAATAGTGATAATTATATCAACTGAACCAGACATGCAAGACACTGCTGGCTGAGCAAAAGCAGGACGACCAGCTAGAGCATACATACAGCAGCTATGTGAGGATACGGGATGTAGCCCTGAAGACCTGCCAGAAGCGATGAATGATAGGGAGAAGTGGCGAGAGAGGTTCAGGGATATCCGTGCTAGCAGCACGACATGATGATGATGATTTATCATTTGCTTAAACGCAGTTAAATGGATTCATGAATTGCTATTTATTTAAATAATTCTTTTTATCAAGTATTTCTATCAAATTCAAACAATCTACACACAGCTGTATGGTTTCAGATAACTAATTATAAAAGTCCAAATTTAATTATTGAATAGTTCTCTTTGACTCATAGATGAGACCCTATCAGGTTCTCCCACTCCAAGTCAGAGTGGACATGAGAGTAATGACATTAAAGAGGAACTCTACATTATCCAAAGTTTCAGGCTTGGTTTGGTTTAATGATATATCAACAATTGTTATTTAATACCAATTCCTCTTTATGTATATATATATATATATATATATATATATATATATATATATATATATAATATGATTTGTTGACACATTTTATAGGTAATATTTTTTTAAACGAGTCAGATCTCATTTTTTTTTGCACACAGTTCAATGATTTCAAGTATTGCTAAGTAACAGTAACAATTTAACATCAGTCATTTGTTTGCACAGATTTAAATGAATATACATGATATTTCTAAGTTAATAGTTTGGTGGTGATTTCATTTTTAAATGAGTTACAACTAATTTCTTAGCCCACTGGTATTACTATTGCTTCTACACAGTTAAACTGTTTCAATTATTGCTACATAACACTAATAATTCTAATCAATTTTAATCTTACTTGCAGATAATGAAGTCCAGTGTGGTTTGTCACTTTTACGTCCTCGGCAAAAGAAACGAACGCTGCCGTATTGTATCTCATGTTGCCAAAATATTACAAAAGAATTGAGTCGCTCCTGCACAAGATACCCAGTGATTTCATTGTAGCAGATGTCTACGCGGTGCTTCTATTTACTAAGACATTAAAGATTCTATTGAGTATTTCAAAGATATCAGTTATAATTAATAATTAAATGATTAAAAATATTTCCAACTGAAATCCTCATCTCCACAAATATATTATTCAGCTTCAAATTGGATTGGAAAAGACTGATTGATTTTAACGTTATGTCAATCCATCTAGTGTTGTTTTAAGTCTTGGCGTTATAGATTCGTATTCATGGCGTAATAATATTTAGAGTTTAGTGGAGATTTTTTGCGATTTTCGCGCAGTTATATATGATATCAAATGTTCCAGTTTGATAATAATAATTTACTCACAGTTCTATATTTTAAGACTTTGCATCTATTGCAAATAATTATACGGATTCAAGTATTTATTTCTATTTAATAATTGTTATTTGTTTGTGCGTGTTACATGTTTTCGACTGATTTTTAATACAATTCAAGAAACAATTATTCCTTCAAATACAAATAATTTATAATTTTAAGGCATCAAGTATTCCTGTTGAATTCGAAATTTTTTTAAACAGACCTATTCGACAACTAAAAGGGACCCTACTAGGTACTATCACTCCAAGTAAGAAAGAGTCCGGGAGTAGTAGCAACAAAGGCGTACTCAACTCTCCTAAAATCTCCAGAAGAGGTGCGTCACCATAAGATGCAGTTTCGTGTCATTCGCTGAAAATAAGCCTTTTGTTTGGGTGGGGGTCTTTCCCTTCTGCTGGGGATATAGTTAGCGTATTCTACACCCACCAACCAGACAGGCAGTGGAAATGGTTTGATTTTCTAAATGTATTTTAAGTGCATTGCTCTTATAAAAATCTCGCTTTTATATGCCGTTTTTGTTCGGTTACGGTTATCTACAAATCTAAGCATTTTGCTAATAAATAGTTTCATGGTAATTTTGTCCTATAGTAATTATTTCGGTATATGTATGAAATTCATGTAAAAATCTAACCATTATTTTGATACAGGTATAGTATTATATTTGACAATATCAAAATGTATCAAAATTTCACTAGCCCAGGAAGCTAGGGATGTGGAACACACTGACTGCATCTCTGCAAAGGGGTAAGACCCCCCAAAGAGTGTCCAGATAATGACACTAAACAATCTAATGGTGAGGCTCTAGTATTGCTAGAGCTTTGGGGAATGTGTTGTACCCCTTCATTGCCATCGCTCCACGGTCCATTCTGAGTGAGAGCACCTGATAGGGTTCTATCTGTGGGTCACATAGAACAGTTTGACTCTTAAACTGTGTACTCTGACATTTAAAGAGAGTGCAAACAAATGCCGTATGCTAAACCAAATTGTTTGAAATAGAACTGTTTGATCATTTAACTGTGAGTAAAAAAATGACAGATGTTTAACTGAATTGTTAGTGATACGTAACAATACTTGGAAAGATTTAGCTTTGTTGACGTGCTAAACTGAATTGTTTGAAATAGAACTGTTTGATCATTTAACTGTGAGTAAAAAAATGACAGATGTTTAACTGAATTGTTAGTGATACGTAACAATACTTGGAACTATTTAACTTTGTTGACGTGCTAAACTGAATTGTTTGAAATAGAACTGAGCATTTAATGCGTGTTAACAATTGACTGATGTAAAATTTAGTTGTGTTAAATAGCGATACTTTTACCGCGTGTAAACTAATGATTAATAGTAAATAGAATTATTCCTAATAGATAGAAATAAGTGAAATCATTTTGCTCTGTGCAAAAAAAAAAAAAAATGAGCTCAGGCTCATTTAAAAATGTTATGTACATAATGTGTTTAGGTATCATAATTAATACGTATGCGTAAAAAGGATTTGGCATTAAATAACCAACAATGGTTGATATGACATCAAACCAAACTAAACTTTATTTCATAAATCTTATTGAAAATTAAATTTATAAATAAAGTAGAAATATTATTTGTGCTTTAAAACGGACTCAATATTTTTGGACCAGTTTGTACCTCCCAAGCATCCAGCATGTTAATCTTCGAGAAATGAATGTTACAAGTGTATTTACTATTGATTTATTCAAATATAAGTATTTTAATTTATTTAATGCTTATGCAGATATGATGTTGAAAAGAATAATGTATATATATATATATGTTCATCTATAGCTATTATGTATTGATATATAATTTCTTGAGAATTTCGTGGGAAAACAAAACAAAAAAATATGATTGAGGCGTATATTTGCACCGAATCGGCAAAGACGTAGGCGTGTAAGCAAAAATCTTCGTATCGTAACAGAGTGTCAATTTTGTGCTTATTTTTTTTTGTTTAGTAGGAGAATAAGATATTCAAACTGCGGCAAATGCACACACACAGATGTACTATATATATATATATATATATATATATACACTTCAAGAGGTAATAAGGGTACAGTGATGCGTACGCTAATAATAACACGACGGGGACGTTTGCAAATCTTTTTAATAAACATCATCCTTTTAAAATATACACGGTAGATAAATAGTTATTTTTTTAATAGTGCCGTAATTTTCCACGGTATAAAATCCGAGTGATAAGATTATATTATAGATTCTGCAGTGCTAGTCATCATAGTTTCGAAAAATCAGCATTTTAAAATTCTTTTAAGGTTCCAACACTATTCAGTGGTGCTAATGACGAATAAACAAGCACTTCAGCTATCACAACCGCCTATATATATATATATATATATATATATATATGAGCTGGGATCACAAGTTCGTAGCCTGATACACTATTTGAATTTTTATCTGATACTTTTTTTTTGATATAATTAAAAGGGGAGCGGAGTATTAAATGTTATTGAATAAGGATGGATATTATTTTGGAATAAAAATACTAATTATATAAAACTTTTTTTTTCATTATCAGTGAACTGATATTGCGTTATTTATGTATTTCTCTCTTAACGTACATCACCACACGTGGTGTAATGGTTAGCAAGTTACATTCACAGACCATTGTTCCAGAGTTCGATTCTCAGTTGGCGCTTCATACTTCTGGCTTTGTGCCACATCTAATCTTAGCTTAATATATATATATATATATATATATATATATATATATATATATGGGGGAGAAATGAAGAGACTGAGACTGAATGAATTATTGTAGCTTGATGACTCATCGACCAGCAAATATACTGATAAACAGAAAGGGATATTTTGCATCGCATACCAAAGCATATATCCATTATTATAGACACATGCACATCGAACTGCAGCAGACATTATGAGAAAGCAAGAATAAAAAATAATAATTTCAAGTTAGGTTGGCTGTATAGTTCAACGAGTTGCAATCGAAGTTATATCACACGGAAAGGGTAAGCACACTCATACATTATATGTTGGTGTGTGTGTGTGTATATATATATATATATATATATATATATATATATATATATATATATAGAGAGAGAGAGAGAGAGAGAGAGAGAGAAGGTGCCGTACAAAGAAAGAGTGAGTGGTACGATCACACGTCAGAGATGTGTATGAGGGAATGTATACTGCAAAAAAAAAAAATCTATGGCTACTTTAAGGCGGGCAAATGAAAGAATTAGTTGCACGAAAATGCTTATCGTTCGAAGTATTTATATATACATATATGTACACACATGCAAATATGTATACACACACATACGTACGTATATAAATAAACACACATATATATACAAACGAATCTATATAAATGCATTCATCCATATATTTATATATATATATATATATATGCAGACACTCACACACACACACACATATATATATATATATATATATGTGTGTGTGTATATACATATATATATATATATATATATATATATGTTGAAATGATAGATTATAGTGAATCTGTGAGTACGATAGAAATATGTGAAAAGTTGGATAGATCAAACACTTAACTCCGATTTAGATGTATGATATTTCGTTCTTTTTATTAGTTTGAGAAAGTTCCTTGGAATAAAAAAAAAACGAAATATCACGCATCTAAATCAGAGTTAAGATTGATTTATCCAACTTTCCACATACTTCTATCACAAACACACACATATACATAGGTACTCAGATATATTTGCATACATATATATACACATGTCTCTCTCTCTCACTCTCTCTCTCTATATATATATATCTGTGTGCATATGTATATATATACGCATATTTATACACATATATATGTATATACGCGTAAATTTATATACTTATATATGTATACGCAAATTTATCAACTTATATATGCATACGCAAATATATATATATACATTTATATATACACATAGGCATATATATATATATATATATATATATATACGCAAATATAAATGTACACATGTATTAATATATGTGGATACACACACGTACATATATATGTACAGATATCATTATACACATGTACAGAGAGCAAAGATTTCCCTTACTCTCTTTTGCCATTCATTTCTATCGTCCATCGCTTCCGGCAGGTTTTCTAGAGTACATCCTGTGTCCGTGCAGAGCTGTTGTAGTAAAGTTGTACGTTCAACACGTGCACGTCTATACGAAATGCCTATTAGGAAAATATGACTTATTAGTTCATCATAACTTCTCTTACAGTGTCCTGAAAGTCTTGTTTATATTTTGGGGGATGGTTTTAGTGATGGGGGGCCATACAGCAACACTTTTGTGCGATGTTGGTTCGAGGGCTTGTTTACTATAGCTCGTAGCGTTCTTGTCCATTCCTGTCTTATATATATATATATATATATATATATATATATATATATATATGCATTAATATAAACACACGGATATATATACATATGTATATTTGCATGCATATGCACAGACAGATACACTCATACAAACATATAATTACACAGATACATATGAATATATATTTACGCACACACACACACACACACACATATATATATCCATACACGCATATATCTATCTATCTATCTATATGTATACATACATATATACAAATACATATACATATGTACAAATCTACATGAGTACATATACAAACACATATACGTATATATATATATATACATATATATATATATATATATATATATATATACATCATATATATATATATACACATATACATACATATCTTCACACATATATACACATACTTACACACGTGTATATATATATATATATATATATATATATATATATATATATATGCATACACACATATATATAGCCATATATGCGTACACATATATAATATATACACACATATACATGCACCCCCCATATATATATATATATATCTAGCACGAGAAAGTAGGAGATTATTCTGTGTACGTGTAAACACCTCAGTTATGACTGAGGAAGAAGACCACGTATTGAAAGAAGAAGGAAACAAATACGAAAAGAAAGAGGAGAGGAAGAAATTTAGAGTGTAAAAAAGAGCAACGCAAACACACATGTATGTGGGAGATGGTTTCACAGTGAACACAGATTAAAAAAGACAACGAGAGATATTTGCCAAAACGAACGATTATTAATTATTTCTTTATGTGTGTTCTATGTAGTATTCGACTAAACGGAGCTTAGGTTTGACACAAAACAGAATTTCGGTGCATCCCCCACCCCCAAAAAACCAGATTCACTAATGATAATAGCTAGTAAACTATTAGGTCTCTCTATCTTGTATTTAGTTTCTTTGTTTTAACAGACATACATTTGTTTCTATAACGTCTGTGTTAGGAGGTAGTTTTTGCTTTTCGAATCGTCAGTGTATTATTTTTTTCTATTACAAAAACAAAAGCCTTAAAAAGTAAAAACTACTTCAATGAAAAACAGAGACAAAGACGATGTATAGAATGTTAAACAGTTGATGTAATGACAAATCCCTAACATCGTTTAATCACGGACTGTACACACTTTATATTACCGTTTCTTTTTTCGTAAGAATGTTCAAAATTTCGTTACAATGATAACATTTATCGTTACAATGTTAAAAATAAGTCGATTGCTTGAAAATGAGAAGTTAGCGTAGGAAAAATCAAACCTTTAAACTAAAACTTGTCTAAGCATTAAAAAAAAAGCCAAAAAATCTGCAACTGCCTCATACTTCGCCCAGATAGACAAATAGATATTGTGATCAACGAATTTCCAATTAAGAGAAGGCTAGAAGGGAAATGTGTACTAATACAATAGAAATATATAATCGAATGCACGCGTGTATAAACGCACACACACACACACACACACACACACATATATATATATTCATGGCCGGCTGGGAGGTAGTGCCGACGTATTGACGCGTGATATTGAAGATGTGATGAAAGACGAGCAAAATGACGTATTTATGTTAACGTTGTTTTGTGCGCGACTCACGAGGAGGTGGAAAGAAAAAAAAAGAAAAGAAAAGAAAAAAACTAAGAAAAGTGAAAGTAACGTTACACAGCACATTTCGCCCAAAGATAGTCACTGATAATTTGTTGTGTAATTTTATCAGTATCGCTGAAGTTCACGGTAATGTCGTAGGTATCGTTTTAGAGAATGCCGATAGATAGAAGATATGAGGGGGTTGGAATAGAGATAAAACACAGAGATAAGTAGGTACAAACATGTATGCCATATATATATATATATATATATATATATATATATATAGACGCCACACCAAAAGAAGATCGAACATCGAACAAAATTTTTTGAATATTATAGAAAAAAGAGATTTCAATCTCTTTCTTCCACTCATTCCCCTCTCTCTCTCTCTCTCTGAATTATATATATATTTTACACACACACACACACACACACGCACAATGGGTTGCTAAAACTTTCTTGGCTCAAACAAAAAAGGAATTCACTTTTTTCTTTTGATAGAATTTAATTTTAAAAAGATTAAAAAATTATCATTTTTTATAATTGTTGAAGCGTTATATCAACTTAGGAATAGGTGTGTCATGTATGTCGAACCACAGATTAAATATATGGAATAGCATGAACTTTTCAGCACCATCTTGTCCGTATATACTCCGCGCACGCACATGCGTACACACACACACAAGAACTGACAGCTGAACAGACATACACACACTGACAGTTATATATATATATATATATATATATATATATATATATATATATAAATTATACACATATTAAATCATGGAGTTGTATATATTGACCCAAGTTCAGTCTGCCCAACTATTTACTCATAGTTCGAAGGAAATGATTGGATCATGCCTTTCTCATAGCGCTAAGTGAAATGCAAGTAGAATCGTCAAGTATTCAAACTCTTGTTGTTATGTCCATTTCCTATAACGGTAGCCATTACACCACAAGAATCACCCAACTATATATACACACTCATAAGCATTACATTATATACTGACATATATTCATTACCCTATATATATATATGTGTATATATACACGTATACAGATGAACGTAAATCCATCGGCTATGGATCAAATAGCAATATTACTGTTCTTCAAGAATGACTTTGGCAATTAATTAACCCATGAATGTTGATATGCCATTAACCAAAAGAATACAATGCATAAATACATTCATTACATATACACAAATATATATATATATATATATATATATATATATATATATAAGATCCAAAACAAGACTGTTAACTGCATCTGAGCGAATATGGCGTTCGTACAGATAAAACACCATCCAATTAAGTCTGGTAGTATTGTGAGATTCTGCTGGGGCGCCCTGGGTTAGTGGTAATGATGCTTCGGCCCCGAAATCATGCCTGGACCCAGGGTCATCCTCTGATGAAGACTTTATTGGAAGCAAAACTGATTTTTGCGGCAGGTCTTGTATATCATTTTTGATATTTTTTTTATATATTTATGTACACACACAAATTTTCATTGATCACACACACACACGCACACCAAATTGGTCCCGACCAAATGCGATATTTCAAAATTTGTTTTGCAGACCATTTCGTGGGTGCAGTGAGATTGAATCTTCCAGGGTGATCCGTTAATCAGACTCAGTTGAAGCTAAGCTTGATGAGAAATCGTCAAACTGTAATGAATCGTTACATATAAACTGAAACTGATATTGAACGACTCTTAGTGGAACTTATTTATATAAACCTGCTGTGACAACTTTATATATATATATATATATATATATATATATATATATAAAGTAGTCACAGCAGGTCACATCGATACTGCTATATGGATGCACTACATGGACGCTAACAAAACGACTGGAGAAGAAGTTAGATGGCAATTACACAAGAATGCTGTGTGCAATCCTGAACAAGTCCTGGCGGCAACACCCCACAAGACACCAACTGTACGGCCACCTGCCCCCTATCACGAAAACTATTCAAGTTAGACGAACCAGACATGCAGGACACTGCTGGAGAAGCAGAGATGAACTCATAAGTGATGTACTCTTATGGATCCCCACACATGGCCGCGCAAAAGCAGGACGACCAGCTCGAACGTACATTCAGCAGCTATGTGAGGATACAGGATGTTGTCCTGAAGACCTACCTAGGGCGATGAACGATAGGGAGGAGTGGCGAGAGAGGGTCAGGGATATCCGTGCTACCAGCGCGATATGATGATGATGATGATGATATATATATATATATATATATATATATATATATTCCGAAGCCCAACTTAATGTATTTGGCATCTTTTTAGATGAATATACTATTGGATAAGTAAAAAAATAAAAAACAAAAACCTTTGTAGACGTAGAGACGATAGTAATTTTTTTGTTAAATTATCGCTATATACGTGCGTGAACTATTTCTTTCTATTTTTCAGCATGTCCAGTTATTATATCATGAATGTTTTAGATATGCAAGATGTAAAGTATATTTATCCGACATTTAGTTTTTGCTGGGAAGCTCCAGTCGTGCAATGTCGTCGTTCGTTTCGTCGTATAAAAAAAATAAATAAATAAATAAAATAAGATAAAATAAAAACAGAACACGAGAAACTAATATGCAAGTAAGTAACACATTCATCATTCCTTCTTTTTTTTTCACACTTGCATCATTTTATCGTACTTAAAAAAAACATTGTTCGTCACATTCGACTTACATTGGAAAAGTTTCCCAGCATCGATTCCTGAAGCCTCAATGAATATTTTGGCGTAGGTATCTATCAAATATTAGGCGAGACAAGATGGGGTTGGCTAGTTGCTAGGAGTGAGGAGCTTTGGTGAAACTTTTAATTATCAGGAGTTCCACATCTGTTTATTTCATACTGGGGGCATGAACCTTAAACATTAAACGGACTCATTCGTAAACATGCACAGAAATGTAGTCAAAACTAGATAGAAAACCATGTTCACTGAGACAGTAAGCAGGGTAAATATGTACTCTCTCTCTTATATATATATATATATATATATATATATATATATATATTTAGCTGTGGCACAAGGCCATATGAAAGGGGCACCCAATGAGACTCGAACTCACTAGTGTAGGTTTGCTAGTTTAGCTTGCTAACCATTACACCACCAGAGGCGCCTAAAAAAAGGTGATTGTTGTTGTCGTCGTCCCGTTACGTATTATATCGTTCTGGTTGCCATTTCTCTAATTTAGCCTTTGGGCATCTCTCGGGGCAAAAGAAGGGTTACTTGGTGGTACCCATTAATTCCCCAAATGAAATGTGACTGACTGTACTGGGTTACATCGTACCAGTAACAAGAAACAATCCTTGAACTGAGTTATGCAGCTGATTTTGAATTCTGCGTTTTTCCTCTCTTTAAAGGTTGGCATCCTAAAAAAAAAAAAAAAAAAAAAAAAGAAGAAACCAGTCTGCTTTGAAATTTTACCCCTGACCAGGACGAGAAGAAATGGATTCATGCCTTTTCCAAGGGTATTAACCGAAAGTGAAATGTAAACTGTCTCGTCTGGATAAGAACTCAGGTCACCAAGTGCATTTATATATCTTACCACGATAAGAATAACATCATCGGTGCCTCCCCTAAAGATGATGATTGTGATCGATAGAATATCGAGCAAAGGAAGCAGTCCTCCAAAGACAAACTGTCCCCTTTTCCAGTCGATTGAAGAGAGCGGATTTATTATACTGTCGACTGAAATGCATATACAGCATCTACTCAAGTTCACGAGTTGATTTTTAATTTATCTGGTTTCCTGGCGATTGGGTGGGGGTAATTGATGGATGCTTTCCTTTGTTGCATCTTAGGAAACTCCGTTCAACCCCCACTTCAAAGTTATCGACTTATTTTAATAAAAACACAAATGAATTCCGGTACAGGGTGTAAGTCCGGAGAGAGAGAGTGAGAGGGAGAGAGAGTTTGAGAAACATCTGCAGTGCAACATGCGTAGATTTGCATATCAACTACTAAAGATGCATACGATGGCTCAAAGTTGTTCATTGGTGGTTCCTAATTTAGTGCGCATATGAAATCATAAAATAACCCATTAGAAAAGATCAATGTCAGTCAGTATACCAGTGACATAGGGTTTATTTTAGAATGAGTTGTCATCAGTAATAAATTTTCAGAGACATATTCACACACTCCACATAAGCTCACCTTGAGTTTGAAAGCGTCAAATTCTGGGGAATTAATTTTTAACCTGTTTTATATTTTTTTCATGAACTTGAAATATATTGTGATGTGGCTATTCATCTTTGTGCATTGAAGTCTGTTAAGATTTTACGGATTTAAACGCCTTTAGTATTAACTTCCATTATATATATATATATATATATAGTACATTTTATTGGAGACTCGGAGGAATTAATATATTAAGTTAGAAATTACCATAACAGGAAAATCCGGCACACATCTACACGAAACATCCGGGGAACTGAACAGCTGTTTCGACCTTATTAGGTCTCATCAGCAGCGCACACTGTGATCTCCACCACTGGAGATCGAACCAACAACCACAGTATGCAGAAGCCGAAACTCTACCACTGGGTTAGTGGTTCATGCCACGTATAAGCGATACCGAATTAACAAGTCATGGTAAATTGCGCGACCACTTGACCTGATGTGTCTTTTTTATAGGTACGTATTCCCTACAGCGGACACGGCCACCTCCGGGGCTACGTCTTCCAAAGTCGGAGTTACGAGTCCTCGTAACATAAGCAGGAAATATAATTATAATTATGAATGGAGAACATCCCACAAGGCACCAACTATACGGCCACATGCCTCCCATCACAAAAACTATCCAAGCTAGACGAACCAAACACGCAGGACACTGCTGGAGAAGCAAGGACGAGCTCATAAGTGATGTACTCCTATGGACCCCCATATATGACCTAACAAAAGCAGGACGACCAGCTCGAACATACATACAGCAGCTATTTGAGGATACGGAATGTAGCCCTGAAGACCTGCCAGAGGCGATGAGTGATTGGGAGAAGTGGTTAGAGAGGGTCTGGGATATCCGTGCTAGCAGCACGGCATGATGATGATGAATGGAGGAATTATATATATATATATATATATATATATATATATATATATATATATATATATCGCATTAGTCGTAGACTATTATCTTTTAAATTAATATCAATTTATATTTAGATTACATGTTTTATATTGATTGGGGGACATCTCCACTCTAGAAGGAACCCCTCTTAAACTAGTAGACAAATTCACGTACCTAGGAAGCAGCGTCGAATCAACCGAAAAGGACATCGAAACGAGGTTAACGAAAGCATGGACAGCTATCAATAGGCTATCGACTATATGGAAATCAGACCTAACCGATAAAATGAAACGCAGTTTCTTCCAGGCAGCGGTCACATCGATACTGCTATATGGATGCACTACATGGACGCTAACAAAACGGCTGGAGAAGAAACTAGATGGCAATTACACAAGAATGCTGCGTGCAATCCTGAACAAGTCCTGGCAGCAACACCCCACAAGACACCAACTGTACGGCCACCTGCCCCCTATCACGAAAACTATTCAAGTTAGGCGAACCAGACATGCAGGACATTGCTGGAGAAGCAGAGATGAACTCATAAGAGATGTACTCTTATGGATCCCCACACACGGCCGCGCAAAAGCAGGACGACCAGCATGAACGTACATTCAGCAGCTATGTGAGGATACAGGTTGTTGTCCTGAAGACCTGCCTAGGGCGATGAACGATAGGGAGGAGTGGCGAGAGAGGGTCAGGGATATCCGTGCTGCCAGCACGATATGATGATGATGATGATCTTTAAAATTAACTATTACATCAACGAAATTAGGAATTAATCTATATTTATGTTTTATTTAATTGGTATTGAGGTTACTATTATTATAAATTACTGAAGTTTAAAAATGGCGAATACTATAGTATTCACTGTTTTTAAAATTCAGTAATATCTTAAATCCTTGGTTTGGTTTGGTTTGGTTTGTTGGGTTTTATGGCATATCAAACTTTGTAGGTTATTTAACACTAAATCCATTTTTATGTAAATAATCTGTTCTATTTAAAACAATTCAGTTTAGCATAAGTACACAGTTCAATTGTCAAAAACATTTCCATTTCAAACTATTCAAGCAGTTATATGTAACAATTCAGTTAGGTGTAAATGCAGTTTTAATGTCGAAAAACAGTTCCATTTCAGATAATTCAGTTAAGCATAAGTACGCAGTTTAAATGTAAGTACGGTTTAATTGTCAAAAACATTTCTATTTCAAGCTATTAAGTTTACTCAAACAATTCAGTTTAGCATAAGTATGCTGTTAGTTCTATTTAACCCATAGATAGGGCCCTATCAGGTGCTCCCACTCCGGGCCAGAGTGGACCTGGGAGCGATGGCAATGAAGGAATACTCCGCATTCCCCAAAGCTCCAGTACTGCTGGAACCTAACCATCAGATTGTTTAGTGTCACAAAAAGGACAGTCGTTAGGGGGGGGCTTACGCTTCTGCAGAGGTGCAATCAGTGTATTCTACAGCCCCAGCTGACTGGGCAATAAATCCTTGGTAACTGGTTTTTATTTTTAAAAAAATGCATAGACATTATATTTGTAAATATACAATTATATTTCCACCAAAAATTTACATATTATTTTTTAAAATGAAATTTTGAAATTCTCTTTTTACTGGAGGCAATGTAGGCGTTTTTGGATTATATTCAAATATATAACCGTTTCTTTCCATCAGAAGAGGTCACAATACCATCGGTTTGACCGCAATAAATTTATAATGGAAATATAAAATTGAATTCTTTTTCGTCTAACTTATATAAAAATGTTTTTGATCTGCGTGTGAGATTCGATATTTATTTAATATGAAATTGTATATTCGATCGCCGTTGACATTGAGCACTCCACTGGATATTTCACATTCTCAGTGGATTATTAAAACTAAAACTATTTTCCTCGGATTATATATGTATGTACATATATTTAGTTAATAATTAAACAAACTAGCTGGGGATTTGATTATAGTGATGAAGGTTTGTGCAAAAATAGCAGGTTCTTGGATGAGCTGATGAAAGATAATAGAAAAATCTGCTAGAGTGGATTTCCCTAACTCTCTCTCTCGTCATTCGTCTCTATCATCCATCCTCTAAACTACATCCTGTGTTCGTACAGAGCAGTTGCAGATATGTTCTAGTTGGTCGTCTAACACTTGCACTTCCGTTTGAAGGGGTCCATGCGAGAACGTCACTTATGAGTTCGTTCTTATTTCTCCAGCAGCGTCCCAGGTGTCTTGTCCATCTTTTTGGGATGATTTACAGATTGGAGATAGGTGGCCGCAAAGCTACTGTTTTGTGGGATCCTGCCTTCGGGATTTGTTCAGTACAGCTCATAGTATTCTCTATACGTTTTGTCAGTGTTCATGCAATGCATCCATATTGTAGAGTCGACACGACCGCTGTTCAGAAAAAAAATGCGTTTTATTTCATTGAATAGGTTTGACTACCGTATGATCAATAATCTATCGATATTAGACCATGCTATTGATAGTAGCTTATTGATGTGATTTTCAGTAGATAAGACGCTACTTCCAAGGTAGTTAAACTTATCCACTAATTTCAGAGAACTAACATTTAGTATAGGGATGTTTCCCTTTTGATTAAAATAAATTATATATATATATATATATATATATATATATATACAAACCATAATACTCTTATTCTATTATATATATATATACATATATATTAGTAGGTATCATACAATAACTGATGTTTATACAACAGCATTGCTTCTAACAAAGCCTTCATCAGATGATGACTTTGGGTTCAGGCATGGTTTCGGGGCCGAAACATCATTACCACTCGCACAGAGAACCCCAGCAATATCTCACGACACCACCAGACTTTGTCAGATTGTTGTCGCTCCATGGGACTGCCAGATTCACGCATATGCAGTTAAAGCCTTATCTTGGATATTTTCCATGTATTTCCTCTTGTCTGATGGAGGAAGTCCAAGATTACGGAGGTTGCGTTGGCAATAAAACCTCATCATCCGACTTCGATAGGAAATACATTTGTTGATGGAATTACTCCCTTTTTTTTCTTAATGAAAGTGTATATCACATATTGCACTAGTTTGAGTAGAAGTACAGATCATATGACAATATCAGAAATGTTCTTCCTTCAAACTTAAAGAAAATTACCAAATTTTTGTTAAGTGTTAAATGATGTTGACAAACAATATATCAGATGTGTAGACCCGCAGGATAAAGTTATTGACCTTTAGCAAAACTTTCAGCATACATCTGTGTGTTTGTGTCAATGTCTTGTATTATAAGAATTCGTTTTCAAAAATAAATTTATTTTCAATCCAATGATATGAGCGAAATATGTCGATCAAATTTTATGAACTTTTTCTCACGTACGTGCCTCTGTGTGTAATAACTTGAATATATATGAGTCCTTGTTGGTCGACTAATTCTGGTGTGTCCATATATAGCGGCCCAAAAGGAGAATTTCAGCTGTTCTTGTTCCTCTTACTTGGATGGTTTGTGATACGAGACGTAGGTATTCGTACAGCAGCTGTTTTGAGGGTGCTTCTTCTGGGATCGGTTCAAAACAGACACCGAATTCAATGTAGGAAACTCTTCATAAGTGATAGACGATGGAGACGAATGACGATAGAGTTAGAGAATTCCATAATGTCAGTAAGACTTGATAGTTATTCATCTCTCTCTCTCTCTCTCTCTATATATATATATATATATATATATATATATATATATGTGTGTGTGTGTGTGTGTGTGTGTGATTGTAAAATATTTACAAGTAGTGAGTTCGAAATAGTGTTTAGTTTGTTGTGTAGAGAACCAACCCCATAAGAATGGACTGATCATAGCACATAAAGAAACCAAGTTGAAGCTAACGAAAGACATAATTGGATACTTACTGTAAACTGTGTTTCCCTACTTGTATATTTATTCCAAGAATAAATACCTATTATCTCACGTGTATCTTTAATTATATTATTAAGATACAGTTTATAAACGAGAAAATAGATTATACATACTGAGTTTGAAAAAAGAAAACGCACTGAGCTGGTTTATATTCTCTTTATCATAATACCATTTTCTTGTGGATTTGGTTAGGGATTATTCTGTTAGTGGTCGCAATAAACCAGGTGTATATCATTTGAGACAAGCTAGACACCGCAAATTATCTTTTATTCCCGCGACAACTGTCATGAAAGACTCGTGATGGTATTCTAGCCAAGCACAAATTTCATAAAATCGACAGATAACGATAATAAAATGAGCGCTTGGTGTTGCGCAAGGAAAATAAAACACATCTCTCTAGACCATTCAATAGTGCCGTGAGTTCGATCTTTATAGAATAACCTACGATCGTAGACCTGCGTCCGATGAAGTTTGTATTTTGCCATCAAGAACTCGGAGGATGGATCCCAGTTAGATGTGGCTGGAGAATATGCCGACTGCATCTCTGCACTGGGGTTAAGATCACGAGTGCCCTGCTTATGAAACTAAGTTAATGTTACACAGCAATACTTAAAACCATTTATCTGATTTTAAATGCATGAGTAATGTTGAATAGACGTGGATAAAAGTATAAGTGTTAGATAGAAGTATAAGTGTTTGATAGAAATATAAGTGTTAGATAGAAATATAAGTGTTAGATAGAAGTATAAGTGTTAGATAGAAGTATAAGTGTTTGATAGAAATATAAGTGTTAGATAGAAGTATAAGTGTTTGATAGAAATATAAGTGTTAGATAGAAGTATAAGTATTTGATAGAAATATAAGTGTTAGATAGAAGTATAAGTCTTAGATAGAAATATAGGTGTTAGATAGAAGTATAAGTGATTGATAGAAATATAAGTGTTAGAAGTATAAGTGTTTGATAGAAATATAAGTGTTTGATAGAAGTATAAGTCTTAGATAGAAGTATAAGTGTTTGATAGAAGTATAAGTCTTAGATTGAAGTATAAGTGTTTGATAGAAGTATAAGTGTTAGATAGAAGTATAAGTCTTAGATAGAAATATAAGTGTTTGATAGAAGTATAAGTCTTAGATAGAAATATAAGTGTTTGATAGAAGTATAAGTGTTAGATAGAAGTATAAGTGTTAGATAGAAGTATAAGTCTTAGATAGAAATATAAGTGTTTGATAGAAGTATAAGTCTTAGATAGAAATAGGAATGTTAGATAGAAGTATAAGTGTTTGATAGAAGTATAATTGTTACCAATAAATGAAACCATTTAATTGTGTATAAACAACAGCAATACTAGTATACTAACAAACGAGTTCTCATTCATTTAAAAATGTATTTCTCCACAAATTAATCTCTTACCTATCATGTATACCAATTTAAAAGTTTGCAAGAAAATGACTGATATCAAATTGTAACTGGAGGTGCCCGTAGTGTAATGGTTATCGGCGTAGGAAATAAAAACAATGACCCGAGTTCAAATCCTGGACGTGACTGATTGCATTTCACATGGCACTAATACACTTGGAAAAGGTATGAATCCGATTATTCTCCCTCCAGCTACAGGTAAATAGTAGGGCAGACAGGGTTCTTCAGCTTTAGTGAGGCAACTAGTCTAGGAGAAGGAAAACTCTGAATTTAAACCTGTTAAACTCCACTTAAAAATTGACCTTGTGTCATATCCTTCCCGAGCGGAGGGGTTGGTAAATATGAATATAAAATTATAACTGTTACATTACAAATACTTGAAACCATTTAACTGTGTGCAGAATAAAATCACTTCAGGTTCGTTAAAAAATGTTATCAACAAAATGTGTTTGGAAATCATATATTTAATATATATATATAAACAGTATTTGGTTTAAAATTACCTACAACGGTAGATATGCCATAAAACCCAACCGAAACCTAATTATATACATTTAATATATATATATATATATAAAGGATTTGGCATTAAATAACCTAAAATGGTTGATATACCTTAAAAGCCAAACAACCCAAATCATATATATTTAATATATATGTTTAAAATGTATTTGGCATTAAATAACCTGCTATGATTGATACGCCATAAAACCGAACCAAATCAGAAAGGATGCTGCAATCAAAATTCGAAAATATCCAAAATTTTTACTCATACAAGCCAAATCTTAGTATTACACATTTTACTGTTGAAAAGAACATGCACAGATGCCTCTGGCACCTCACGAGGTGCAATGTTTAACGAATTAGTCTTGAAGGCGATTGGTACGGAGATGATTCCTCAGTTAGTGCCTTCTGGCATTGTTCTAGATAAAGCAAACATTAGTAAATGACTCCACTTGAATATTTTCTTTTAAATGAAGCTCTCTGTTCATATCGTAACCCTTAGAAATTTCCTAGTCGATATCTGTAGTGTTTCCTGAAAGTATATATACCCGGATGGCCGGAATACCAACCGGGGAATTCCTATTTCTACATCACTTTTCCTACGAAAGCTAAGATTTTATCTAATAGCCTTTAATAACATATGACAACATTCTTTATTTTCAGCTATTTTCAAATCAATAGCACGTGAGGGAAGGGGATCTGAGTGTCAATATGCTCAATACCACATACGAGAACCTCTCATAGAAAGTGTTTAGATAATAATAAAACACACCGTGCGCGTGTGCACACACAGACACACATTCATGCATACATATATACATTTGAGAAACAAGAAAATCAATTCGTATGTTCTATTATAAATTTATTTCAGCCTTTCGATGGGCTCGTCGGATGTATTTGAAAAAAAAAAATTCATGTGTCAAAATTCAATTGATTATAAAAAGAAAGAAAAAAAATCGTTATATATCTCTGTTAAGAAGATCCTCAAATGCACAAAAATATAAAATACAAAAAGAAGAGAATTTTTTTCAAATATATCTGAAGAGCCCATCCAACAGGTGAAATAAATTTAAAATGGAATATACTAATTTATCTTCTTGTTTTTCGCTAATGGTCTGGGAGACCGGGGTTCAATCCCAGGTCGAGTCATACTAAAGATTCAAAAATGATACTTGATGCTGTCTTGCTTAACACTCAGCATTATAAGGTCAGGATCAAAGGTAAAGGGGAACAATCCAGGGAATGGAGTAGTGACCTCCACCAAAACCTCGGCGTAGTAGCTATTGAAAACGGAGCCTTCGGGTCACCCTCGACTAAGGTTTCCAACTTTACTTACTTTTATGAACTTTAGATTGAACCCTCAATTTGGATTGTTCCGCTTAAATATATATATATATATATATGCATGCCAGAGAAGAATGTGATCCTAGGTCGACTTCAGAGTGTAAACTCTTGCATAGGTGGATGATGACAAAAATAGTTCAGCTCCGTCGGTATTCCTCTTAAAACACCCAAGATATAGTTCAATGAAGGAGATGCTCCTGGGTATATTTATCTGATTCTCTATGAAATCATAATTTGACGCAAAGGTCGGTTCAATGTGAGACGATATTGTGGCAGGGTAGTGCAAAAAACATCACTTTGATTCCGTCGTTATCCCCCTGGCGAAGCGCCTCGGGCCCTGGGCAATAAGCTCGGGTCTTACCGCTTTTAGACAAGGTGTTAGGTGTTGGGGAGGGAGGATTCCACCCTTTTCCCCACCGCGAACGAAGCTGTTCATATTTCGCAAACGCTATAGGTGCGTATTGGTGATGTTGCCTGTTCTGATGATCTCCTGAAGCAGAGTCAGATAATTATTCCAGGCTATGCAAGATCGGAGAGTTTATTAATATGTACGTACATAGAGTTGTTTATTTGTCACTTCACAAGAACAAATGTGATACATAGTTTTCTTCTTTGTTTCTTTTGTATTGGGATACACAACGCAAAACAAAGCGCATATACAGTTTGAATACAGGATTCTCATGCCGAAGACTCAGTCGATTGTCATCGCCTTCCAATCTCGAATTGCTAGAAACCGGAACAAGCGTACAATATATATCGCCATAGTTACCGAAGTCGTCTCCCCAACTATTAGGAGTAATCTTTGCTAATTCTACCATTGCCGTGGCCGTCTTAATGATTTAAGAGTGGTCGATAAATATAATTATATATAAACGAACATTTATGTATTCCTATAGACATATATATTAGACATATACTGAAATTAAATGTGTAAAAATCAGTCGAGTATTTCTAGCTCAACCAAATTTTTATAATCTTACTGTGTAGCTGCATGTGTATTTTAATGTTTATCTATCGCAGTGAGTACATATGTCTATGTTTCTCAGTCTGAACACCTGGCTATCTAAGTCTGCACCTCAATTTCTTTGTTTTATGGCATATCAACATTTACAGGTTATTTAATGCCAAAGTTATTCTCCTAGAAGAACGGTAGTGGTACTATTTAACCCATAGCTGGGAGGATAAGGCGGTTCATACCTTTCCCAATGGTATTTGCCCGAAAGTGAACGTAATAGAGCGACTGGAGTACGAACTCGCTTACTACGATTCCACAGTCCATTGCTTTAACCATTACACCACGAGGACACCCCCTGTCTGCACCTCAGAATATTTTGCCGTCTGTCACTGAATCTATGTTAATATTTACTAATATCTCTATGTATAAGTAGTTTGACTCTGTGTCTATATGGTCGACGATTGCTGATTGTATGAAACTCAGGGTCACATGACAGTAAGACGTTATATATATATTTTTTCTCTCTTTATATATATATATATATATATATAGTAAAGTTGTCGACCTTAGTCGAGGGCAACCAGAGGGCTCCTTTTCAATAGCTACTACACCGAGGTGTAGGGAAGGGCGCTACCCCTATCCCTAGATTGCTCCACTTTACCCTTGATACGTACCTTATATTGCTGAGTGTTAAGCAAGGAGGTATCAAGTACCATTTTTTAAGTCTTTGGTATGACGTGACCTGGGATTGAACCCAGGTCTCCCAGACCATTGGCGAACACTCTACCGACTTGACCAATATATATATATATATATATATATATGTGTGTGTGTGTGTGTGTGTGTGTGTGTATGTATGCCCATACCACTATACATACGCAAAATACTTTATGTTGTCGAAAGGAACTATTCTAATTAACATCAAGAACAATTCAATACTACATGACAGCTAACAGACGACCCACGTCACACACACAAATTTAATCTGACCTATAAGGAGAGAAATGTGGTGCATTTAATAAGGTTTCAGACATTTTTTGGACAGGCATTTGAAATTGTCGTAGACTCTGGAAAATTCGGTATGTTATTGCCATACATCTTATGACTGACCAATTTTTATGATTACAGGTTCAAATGAACAGTTACAGCAGCAATTGGAATACACCCTACTAAAGCCTGATTGTCACAGCTGGTGAATTTCAAAAATGCAATCTGCACGTGAGGACACTTTAGAAGAACGATATGCAATAAAATTTTGTGTTAAACTTGGGAAAAATGCCACGGAAACGTATGGAATGCTTCAGACTGCTTTTCGACTATCATGCATGAATCGAGCATCAGTTTTTTAGTGGCATAAGAGATTCAAGGAAGGCAGGGAGTCTGTGAGGGATGATGAGAGGTGTGGCAAGAGTAAGAGTTGATTGGCCAAAGAGTTAGGGTTAGGGTTACTATGTTGAGGTTTTAAGGGAGTTCAGGACGAGATTCCGTCGGAAGAAGCAGTACTCTGAAAATCGGGTCAGTGACATTTCCACGAAGACAATGCACCAGTCGACATCTCCATCCTTATCACAGACTATTTGACCTAGATAGGCATCATCAAGTTCCTTATTCTCCCTATAGTCTAGACCTTGCTCCCTGTGACTTTTGGTTATTCCCTAAGCTCAGAGGCTGTCGTTATTAGACAATTGAGGAGAGGAAAGAGGCTGTGACGAAGGTCATTGACACGCTCACACAAGAGGACTTTGATGGGGCCTTCCAGAAGTTGTTGGAACGATACAAAAGTGCATTGTAGCCGGAGTAGATTACTTCGAAGGGGACTAGAGTTTCATGTGTATAATATCAATAAAAGTGCCCATACGAAAAAAGTCGTGAAATTTATTTAATGATCCTCGTAAAACCAGAAAGAATGTGCTGTAGTTATATTTTAAGTAGAGAAGATTCTGCTTTCAGTTTTCAAAAGTTTTTTCAGGAGCGAACTTTGATCTCTTGAAATTGAGAAATATGCAACAACTTTATCAATTGAGCAGATTCAGATACGATCTGTATATAGATAGATACTTTTAAATGATTGTTTAGCACTGATAACTGACGCAAAATCATAGTTTAAAAAAAAGTTAAAACAGACACACCAATTATATTAGATGAAGGTGTCTACTATACAAGTCAGCAAGCAATACGTGATTGTCACTTTTGTTTGGTTTGGTTTCTTTGTTTAATGGCACATCAGCGTTCATGTGACGACAGGCACCGCATAATAATATTTACAATTGGGCAAGATTGCATGATCACGTTTTTATTTACCTTGAGAGATTCTCCACTGAATGCAATTAAAGATAAAAATGTCGATTCAGAGAATAATAATAATAATAATATATATATATATATATATATATATATATATATATATATTGATTTTGGTATTTATACTTTAACTTTAGTAAATCTTTATATATTGTGTTTTGTCATAGATTTCGTGTAAAGCGTGAAGCAACTGGATTGAGTAAAACACGTAAAGATAATTTATAGAGTGCAGAATAATGAATATTAAATGGAGCTAGGTAGTAGAAAAAGGATACGAAAGTCTTATCTTAAATCTCTTAAGGATCAGCGGTGGAACCTATCTCGTATCTACATTTTACAAATAATCTTCCAGGTCCCATGACTATTTTTTTCAAAATATTTGATAACAATATTAATCTGATTGTAAATCTCAAGTTGCAATCCATTAAAAAAAAATGATAAATAGATAAAAAAAAAACAAAGAAATAAATATTCTCTACCTGTGAAAATCTAATTAGCTTTAAGAAATTTAACGTTGAAAAGTGCAAAATATTACACAATGCAAAGATAGATTCTACAAGGGAATATAAACTTTTCTGGGTTAAATTATATGTAATACAGAAAACGATTTGAGTAGTATATTGGTCGGTTGGCTTGGTTTTTATGGCATATCAACCGTTGTAGGCTATTTTATGCCAAATCGTGTTTATACATATATAAATATATAAATGATTTGGAAGCACATTTTGTTGAAAACATTTTAAACAAGACTGAGCTCACTTTTTGCACACAGTTAAATGGTGTCAAGTATTTCTATCTAATACAAATAATTCTATATACTATTAATAATTTGTTTACACACAGATAAACTGTTCCAAGTTTTGCCATGTATCATTAACAATTGAATTGAATATATCTGACATTTGTTTATACTCAGTTAAATGATCAAACTTCTATTTTTAATGACTCAATGTAGCATATCTCCTTTGTCTGTATTCAGTTTACATGTCAAAGAGTTCAATTAGATATGACCTTATGTGGCGCTACCACTCCGGGCCAGATAGGACCTGGGAGCGATGGTAATGAATGGGTACTCAACAATCTGCAATGCTACAAGACTGGAGCCTCACCGTCAGATTGTTCAGTGTCATATCCAGGACACTTGTTGTGGGGGTTGTAATCCTGTGAAAAGATGCAGTCGGAGTATTCTACTGCAGCAGCCGACCGGACTTTCGTATATCTAATTAGAAACTTAGTTTTAGAAACGACATATTCACTTCTCTAACAGAAGAAACATCCACTACGCTATTATTGTTGTCCCAATTTGTCACCGAAAATCTCAAGAATGAGACACTGGTGACATTTGTATGGTGCTGTATAGACTTACCTATATGTGTATATGTTCTTGTATGGTTGTGGGGTGACCATAGGTATATATGTATGTCTCTATCTATATAGGCACCGGGACATATCTGTGTCGGTATATTGAGTGTGTGGGTGGCCATATATATTTTTGTGCGGGAGCCACTAATCCAATCTGAGTATAGGTGGAAATGGTCTGATAAAAGTGGAGATGGAACATGGAGAAGCTTTAATTTTATCATCACACCTTTTAGGGTGTCCAGGAGACATACAGCCTGGCAATATTTTTATGTCCAGTGTGTGGGTTGCCAAGAATCCAATAGTGGGAAATGTTCACCTCTCCATATATACAAGTTAGTCTGTTACTCAGTAATGACCAAGGGACAGACAGACAGAGAAGATAAAAGACACAATACAGAAGACAGAGAAAACCAAAGAGAGGACCACAAATTGACTGAGAAGAGGGATAGACACAGATAGACAAAGTCAGGGGGCGGGCTACTCCAGGCCCGAAAACCTAACAGTTTTAGTTTTAGTTTTAGTTGAAGGAATTTCGCCAGCCGTCTACGTAGCGAAAATGAGGACTCCATACACCATCATTTTGCGAATAGTCATACACATGACTCTTCTGATAACATATGTCATAGCTTTTGTATTTTCGCCTTTTTTTCCATTGCGTACCCGCCTTAGACTCATACACTTGATCCTAACCTGCAGTACAATGTGGGTGAGATCACGCCGACGAAGGTGCCGGAGCCTCGGACGGAATTCCCATAAGTAATGTTAAATGCGTTTGAATAAAAAAAAAAGGTACTGCTTATATTCTGTTGTCAATCATTGGCTCGAGAAGTGGTCAGATTATCTTGAACATAAAGACAGTTCAGCTGTTTAAAAATCTTTGTATGAATCATTTACTTTAGAGTGTAATTAATTCTATTTGCAAAGGAATAATGGTTTGGCTTATTTGTTCAATGAAATATGACCTCCTTATGATAGATTGATAGATTTTAATGGCATATCAACCCGTAAAGAGTTAGTTTATGCCTAGAGGTGACGGAATTAAGTTCATTGCGTATTCATATTTAAATCTTAAGTAGTTGTTTCATAAGAGATTTTGCATGCAGTTATATGATTTCTAGTATTCTTATCTAATACAAATGATTTTCTCAATTGTATGGTTTTAAGTATTCTCATATAATGCTAATAGTCATGTTTTTCGGGAGACCTGGGTTCAATTATACTTGTTGCCTCTTTTCTTAACACAGCAATACAAGGTACGTATCAAGGGTAAAGTGGAGCAATCCAGGGAAAGGAGTAGCGTCCTCCCGTACACCTCGGTGTAGTAGCTATTAAAAAGGGAGCCTTCTGGTCACCATCGACTACAGTAGCAAACTATACTTTACTTATATGTTTTCAAGTAACTATTTCTCTTAAGAAATGGATACAAAATAATGTCAATATAAATGTCCACTGAATGCAAATCTCTTACCTCTAGGCATAGAATAATCCTAGACGGGTTGACAAGTCGTTAAAAATCAAACTATTATATTCTTAAAAGATGTAATCCTATTTACCAACCCCTCCGCTCGGGAAGGATATGACACAAGGTCAATTTTTAAGCGGAGTTTAACAGGTTTTGAATTCAGAGTTTTCTTTCACCTAGACTAGTTGCCTCACCAAGGCTGAAGAACCCAGTCTGTCCTACTATTTACCCATAGCTGGAGGGAGCATAATCAGATTCATACCCTTCCCAAGGGTATTAGTGCTATGTGAAATGCAATCAGCCTCGTCCAGGATTTGAACTCGTGTCGCCGTGTCCATTTCCTACGGCGATAACAATTACACTACGGGATGTAATAACCTTGTAGACTGTTAGTCTTAGCCTTTTCCTATCTATGCCATCATCTCAATTATTGTGTATCAATCTTTGTATTTTCTTATTTATCTTATAACACTCTTCCTATCTCCCCATCTGTCAAAGGATTTTCACGTCAATGTTTCAGTCTCTATTCATTTGCGATCCCGCTTGTTAACATTTACAGTGTTTTGCTCTCTTTAATCATTGGATCACGATGAACTTGCTTACAAATTTGTCTAACTTAGATAGTGATCTATGAGTCGCTTCTTTTTGCTTGGCTACTAATCACTTCTTTAACCAGTCTCTTAGGTCTTATTCGACTGGAGGCTAGAGACCAGATTACACCCCCAAATTTAACATAATATATTAGGCAGACCAATGGTATAACATGATATATTAAAACAATCTAGCTGGACTTATTCTCATTTCATAAGGCTTTTAAAATAGTGATGTTTATAAACTAGATATTATGGCATAAGTCAAACAACCAGGACTAAGACAAAAATCTCCTAAAGTTGTACTCACATTAAAATATATTTGTTTATAAACTTAAAATTTTCACAGAAAGATATTAATTCATTAAGATATTCATAATATAAAACATCTAACTGGTAATTCCTTCAGAAAATATTCAGAAAACATTAAAAGAAAAGCTCACAAGTTAGTTGTCTTACCAAAGAATTATTAAGATCTAATTAAATATTACTTACTAGGTTTATAAGGTAATTCTTCAAGACCAAGACGTAAAATAACTACATAGAATTCATTATTACTCCGGATGAAAAACTTGGAGCTTTGAAAATGAAATCTTTCTCTCTGAATATCAAGAATCATACTTCCTTGAAAATCATACCTACCTCTATGTACTTAATGATTTTTGACAAAAAAACAAGTTTCATTTTAAGTAGTAAAGTTGGCGACCATAGTCGATGGTGACCCAAAGGCTCTCTTTTCGATAGCTACTACACCAAGGTGTAGTGGAGGGCGCTACTCCTTTCCCTGGATTGCTCCACCTAAACCTTGATCCGTACCTTATAATGCTAAGTGTTAAGCAAGGAAGCATCAAGTACCATTTTTTGAGTCTTTGGTATGACTCGACTTGCGATTGAACCCAGGTCTCCCGGACCATTGGCGAACACTCTTACCGCTTGGCCAATGTCCGGAGTTTCATTTTAAACTCAAATAATGTTGGCCAAATGAAGTTTAAAGACTTTTATAGAAAAAAGCTAACAATCCTTCAAAGAATGGTCAATGTTTAATAGATTATAATACGGTTTAATCCTTCTCTTTAATTGGAATCATTTTGAGATGAGGCTTCTTAATCTGAGAATTAATTTTTATTTATTGCGGACTTTTTCTCCTCATCAACCAAGATGAGGAGAAAAAGTCCGCAATAAATAAAAATTAATTCTCACGGTTTAGTCCATTTAATCTTTGAAACCACAGACAAATAAGAAAAAAAAATACCATCCGATGAATTGTTCCATTTAAATATCTATTATGCTTAGCTTAGTCAACATGTTTCAAATACAATACAGATTTACGAAAATAGTGCTGAGCAAATTTCTAATGCCAGACCCGCTTAACAAGCCAACAAATAATTATCAACAATGTAAATTTATTCACAACCGTATCAAATATTCCCATATACATACACAATAATCTGCAAAAATGCACGCGTTTTATCTATGAAGTGTTTTGCGTGCAGGTCATCTAATTTTGTGGGTGTGGGGATACCCCGATCAAGTGTGAAGCTTCTCTATCGCTCTTTTTTTCCATATATAATTAAGTATATCTAATATGCCTAGTAAGTATACATAAAAACATCGTGGGTCTACATCCAACCGTTTGGTTATCTATAGAAGACAAACTCAGTGAAAGTTTTTTAACGAAAAAAAGCAAAAAAGTGTTTCTCATGAATAAAGAAGGCTTCTAGCAAACAATAGTGGGGGGCCCTGTTGTTACCAGATGTAATTCCCTGTACACAATTTAAAGTTAAAAACTCTCCACGTATTAAAGAATTGCTTGTCATGCTAAAAATAAATCATTGTATTCAACATGACTAATTAGGTCTAAAGGTAGTTCAAGTTGGACATATTATGAAAATACATAGCATTATTGTTTAGTTAGTACTAACAATGCGGAAAATGTTTTGAAATCAATAACATTCGGAAGTTTATTTCACGTGAATTAAACAATATTTTTCTACAAAACAACGAGCTGATTTTCACTGAACAATATAATTTTCATAAGATAAAACTACACTCAATGAAAATACAATTACCAAATCTCTTTTGTAATATGTTTTTTTCTTTTACATCTAACTCAGACAGAATAGATAGTAACTCTTCAACTCATATATATATATTTAGAGAGAGAGAGAGAGAGAGAGGGAGAGGGAGAAAGAGAGAAATTGAAAAACAAAGTTTTTCAAAATGAAGAATTTATTGTGAAAGAAAATCGATGCTATAACGTTTCGGTTTAAAAAGCCATCATCAGGATTAAATCAGGATATTAAAACCAAAACGTTATAGCGTCGATTTTCTTTCACAATAAATTTTTCATTTCGGAGTAGTTTGTTTTTCAATTTTTCTCCATATTGTCGGATTCTTTTCTCTCTCTCTCTCTCTCTCTCACACACACACACACACACACACACACACATATATATATATATATATATATATATATATATATATATTCATTCAGTAAATACGGTCAATTTTACGCGCGGAGTATGGAAAAGCAAGAAATGTTTACAGTTGTACCTTTTTCAATGAAATCAATTGTGAGGAGCCCTTTCATGTCTGTCAGCATGAACTTTACTGACCGGGACTTTTTCTTTACGAGAGAGTCAGTATATTTTCACTTCATGGACCGTCTTTTCGTCTCAGGCTTGTAGCGGCAAACTACATGTCTAGCCCATTAGTAATTTAACTTTTTTTTAAAAAAAAAACATGTTTCTCCGTACGCATTACACGTTCTTCTATGGATTTCAAAAGGTTTGAATTTCTCAGTCATCAAAAATTTGTCAACAGACTTCTATTCAAGCCTGGAGCAGTCGGAATTGCCACCATTTTGAATTGCCTCAAAACAAATTATTTTGCGAGAATGAAATTATTTTTTCAATAAACCAATTCCAAACAATACTCAATTTACATTTATGAAAATAAAAATCTTTAAAATAAAATGTTTTGCTTAATAAAAAATTCCCCTAATTTATTGAATGAGTCCGGTATATGATGATATAGAAGTATTTGTGGAGGGGATGAACGATTTGATAGAGTTATACGCAATGCCAGTTTAAAGAAAAAATTCTCATCGTTTTTTTTTTTTTCTTTATTGTTGGATTATAGATACATAAAACGAGTTCTCGCGATAGTACGAAGTTTAATGAGCAACTGTTTATGACTTCCCGCACGACCGGCTGAAACACAAACAAAATTGAAAGAGAGTACTACTATCAAGAAAGGTGCATATAAACTTAGAAGACTCAACATAAAAAACGCATTGTTAGCATCTATATAAAAACCGTGGATAACATTCTCACCCAGTTCAATGTATATTGTAAAAGTATTTCATTTGCAGTGGGTATTGTTGGCTCAATAACTGCTTCAAATAGCCCACTTGAAGCTCGTTGCATAGAGGACGGGATTATTATTCTTTGCATGTGTGCTCGATTCTTCTTTCGCACTTCGCTTACGACCATGTGCCTGACTAAGCTAAATGAATGATAACCATTCCTCTGTAGACAAAAAAAGGAATAAAGAAAACAAAAAACAAAAAAAAAAAAAACCCAGAAAACTTTTAGTTTTCTTGCAGGAAAAAGATAAACTTAGGAGCTTAGAGATACCGAAGCCGAAAAATAATTTCAAAAATCAACATCGTAGCCTTCAATTCATTTGTGCGTTTGCAAAATCTGCGATAACAATTCGAATAAATATTTACATTCTTACCTACTTCTTCATTGTCTATTTATACATTGAATCACACACACACACACACACACACACACACTATATATATATATATATGCGTTTGTGTGTTGGCATGGTTAGGATCCAAGACTTAGATTTTTTAAGCGGAGTACAGCAGCTGTGAATTCAGGGGTTTTTTTTTTCTCTTAGACTGATTGCTGTACCAAGTCTAAAGTGTGCTGTCTGCCCTATTATTTACCCAGTCTATTGGGAAAATAGATGGATATATGCCTTTCTCTAGAGCATTATTGCGAAGTGAAACTACTTCGTGTGTATTTATATCCATATATCTACACACATATGAATATGCTTGTTTGTGTGTGTATATAATTCCTGACAGGATCACCGATGTATAGATCATCACATCTACTTTGGATCAAAGTGTGGTATCTGTGTGATTAGCCTATTATGAAAATATCGCTCTATGACTCTTCTAAGTATGAGTACAGTATCCGTACAAATCCCATTGTTATTTTACAAACCAGTAAGCAATTAGATATCTAGACATTGGTAATTTTGAAGTGCATAAAGTTTAATAGTTCCTAAAAAAATACAACAAGAGAAAAAGAGGACTGAAAATATTCAACGATATATCATTTTAATTTGTTTTGCTAATATATTCAATTATAGACTACACTTTAGTCTTAAGCCAAAATACCTGCTGAAAAGCGATCCTGAGCGCATAGGTACTACAATTCCATCTCAGCCGGTGTTATGGATGGCCGAACAAAGAAAGAAAGGAACAGAAAAGGCCGCTCAGTTCATTATATGCACATATATACAATTTAGTCACAATTTGATTACCGATCTTAGTTGTAGGTAAGACGTGATGCGAGGGTAGTATGAAAACTGGTGTGAGTGGAGTGTTTTGGCTATCTTGAAAATCAGCATTCTAAATTTGAGCAGTCACCTGTGCAGGAGTCTCGCTCACTGCTACTGAGTGAAAATGCTCAGCCACTTTAGACACTACAGTGCGTCCGACGCTCAGAAAAAACAAAAACAAAATACCCAAAAAAATGAATCAATCAAAATAATAAAAAACTGTAGACCAATTTTTATTGACTAATATATGTAAAAAAATTAAAAACATTTTCTTTCCCTTAGGTAGATACTGAAGACAACTAGCAGACTTAATTCGTTATCTGGTTGATATAAAACAGTAACTAGATACTCATTCACGGAACGAGGCATATATGTTTAATACTTTTAGTTAATTTTTTAGATAAATTACCCACACACACAATATATATATATATATATATATATATATATATATAATTCGTGTATAAATTTTCAACTATAAAAGTATTAGATATAAACTATATATATATATACGTAACCCCACGCAGGATGTGATAAAAGGTCAATTATTTTTGCAGATTTTAAGAGGTTTGAATTCAGAGTTTTTCTTCTCCTAAACTGGTTGTCGTGCCAAGGTTAAAGAGCTTTGTCTGCTATATCATTTACCCACAGTTAGTGAGAGAATAGTTGGATTCACACCTTTTACAAGGGTATCAGCCTCGTCCAGGATTTGAACTTGCGTCACTGTGTCCAGTTCCTACGACGTTAGTCATTGCACGACTAGTGCCTCCTTATGTATATATATATATAGAGAGAGAGAGAGAGACAGACAGACAGAGACAAAGAGAGAGAGACACACAGTGATAGAGGGAGAAAGAGAGAGACAGACAGAGAGAGACAAACGGGGATCTACGGGGATCTACGTGTAACCAGAAAGATATTTTATCAAGATATCTAGCGTTAGGGAAAATGGTTTCATGCTTTTTGTAAAAATTTCAGAGCTAAGAAGTCTTTGCTGAAATTCGAAGTTAGTCATAGATTGTATTTTTCATGATGATAATTGTTAAGCCACCACGCGTCTATTAATCAAGGGAGCAAGGAATTTGGCTCATTTGACAAACATACTTGTCATCTGAACATCTGCCTCTTATGAAACCTCGGAGTTGACTTTAAAATGTTGAAAGAAATATTAAACGCTCCGTAAATTACGATCTTGTGCCTTTCTAACCTTTATACACTAGTAACAAACATAAACAGTAATTTTACTCTCAGTCATGACACGCTAAAAGCACTAGTTCTCGATAGATGACCAAAACTAAGCAACTATGATTGTTTAGTATCAAGGTGGGTAACTAAACAGGTACAGTATGTGCGGTAAGTAATACAAAGGTTTAGTGCTAGAATAAGTAAAGCTTCATAAATGACAGAACGACTTTCTTTATCTTCAAAAAATAAATAAATAATGTAACAAATAAAAAATAACACTTAAACGAAGAAACAAATACAATTTATATTGGCACCTAGACCAACTTTAGAGTTAAAAATATAAACACGGAAATTAATTACACATATACAAACATATCTATTATTATTTTCTTTGATATAAAACAATAAACAAAGACATCCCCATCACTTACACACAAAAATACGCTTAGTAATTCAGATATCTCAAGAATATGGCACAAGGTAGTTTCCTGGTGCATATATCAAGCATTTGGACAAGTCTATCACATTTACAGGCTTTCGTTTACTTGTAAAATACGAGATAATCAAGAATCTGAATGTTAAAATACCCGTTCACAGTAGTCGTTCAAGCAGTGACGTTACAACAAGGGACTGGCTGTGGAGAGGCCTGGGATTATATCACCGCTTGCTGGTCGGTGTCGCTAGTGTATACAGTTTCGTTCAAGGAAATAAAACTAATACAATGAATCTTTCTTCTGAATGCTAGTCTCTGATAGCCACGGGGTGAGAGTGTACTTGCAGGTTGATATATGTTCATAACTAATCGTATTCAAATATTCTACTAAGATAGATCAACACATTCTTTTCATTATATTTATACACATCATTTGTTAATATATATCACCTCTGTTTATTCCTTGCATACACTCTCCATATATATATATATATATATATATATATATATATTGCTCCCTATCTCTCACTGTACCAATATTTTCTCTCCCGATACAAATATTCTCCCTGTCTCTCTCTCTCTCTCTCTCTATATATATATATATATATATATTCTCTTACTATATATATATATAAAGACTCTCCCTCTCTCTATATATATATTCTCTCTGACTATTTATACGTCTACTCCCTCTCTAAATATATATATATATATATATATATATATATATATATATATATATGTGTGTGTGTGTTTATATTCTCTCTCTTGCTCTCTCCATGTATATCATCTCATTTTGACTCACCCTATATATTTAGTCTCTCTCTCTCTCTCTATATATATATATATATGTGCCTATAAACATATCATTTCTCACTATATGAGCACACACACACACACACACATATATATATATATATATATATATATATATATATATATATATATATATATACTCTCTCAGTCTGTACATATAAGGGGAGTCCCCGTAGTGTAATAAGTAATGTACGGGACAGTGGCCTTGAAGTATGCGAGTTCGAAACCGAGTCGCGCTATGACGTTCACTTTCGGACAAATACACCTGGGAAAATGTATGAAACATCTTCTCCCCCAGCGGCGGTCGAAGAAATAAAAGGATTGATTTAGCATAAAATAACCCATGAAAGGTTGATATGCCATAAGACAAAGAAACCAAATCAATGTATACATATATTCTCTCTCTCCCATTCTCAACATATATATATATATATCACTTATTTTTGAGCACTGCTTGTCACTCATTTAAGTAAAACAGTCATTGTTTAGCGGTTTCTTTTCAGCTTGTTCGTCTTCTTCTCATTATCATTTAAAAAATAATCAAAGAAGCTAGCAATGTTTTGAATACTTTACTCAAATGTCCTCAAATTCCAGGAACGCTAGCGCAACACAGTCTTCCAGAAAAGGATTTTTAGAACGAAATTAAAAAGGTACCTATTATACAGTTCTTTAGATGATGCGATACATATACGCTTCTCTGCACATATATACGGATATGCGCACACTCATACTAGGAAAGAGGGCAGGGAATATGGCTCATCTAATAAACTCACTTCTCAATTCAGCGTCTGGTTTTATCAAACGCTCGGCAAGGGAAAATTTTAGTAAAGAATTGAAACTTATGTGTAAAATAATCCGTTCTGAAAGAAGCTTATCAGTTTTAATTTCCTTAGAACCGGTTGTGGGGCTTTTAGGAAACTTTAAAAGGGACCTTTCTGAGTATGCATAAACAGACACTTTTCCTTGAGCTTATTCAGCGTGTCGTGAAACATAACTGAAACAGCGTACAGTTATCGTTGCATTTACAATGATGAGTAGATATGCAAATAAACAAGTTCTTCCACAGATATTATTCAAATGATTAAAATGGCTTCAGAGTAGTGCAGATGTATTTTTCTTCACCCCCCCCACCACACACACCTTCAAACTGAACACGAATCCGCAAAATGCAAACCACATTCAGAAAAAACCTTCAACGTGCAGAATAACTGAAAATGTTAAATGCGTACGGGCGGAAATCAAAGGAAGTTAGCAATCGACAGAACGACAAGAATACGATCAGGGGATCCCATGGATTTTCCGGAAAGTATCCACCCATTTTGAATAACTCAACAACTTATTCTTTTCGTCTGCTGCACTTTGTTTTCTTTTTCTTTTTCTTTTTTTCCTTTTTTCTAAGTCATCGTATACCCGTGGGTCAACTGCATGTTTCCTATACTCTAGTTTGGGATCACTGCTACAACAGTATGGTCCAAACGTTAAGAATGGCACCGAAAGGGATATTTAAAACGGAGGTCGAGATTAAGGGGAACGGAACGACAAAGTGATCCTAAAATTTAACTTTGATGGCCACTCTGAAAAAGAACTGCAATTTGATAAATGTGTCAGTTCATAAAGGCAGTACTTTGAAGTTGACAAAAGCGGAATTTCCCTAGTAGACATTATTTATTAATATCTGAATAACACACACACACACACACACACACATATATATATATATATATTCACAAAAGGATATATATATATATATATATATATATATATTCACAAAAGGATATATATATATATATATATATATATTCACAAAAGGATATATATATATATATATATATATATATACACATACATGTATTGGTATTCATATATACAGTTAAATGCATATTTATCTATACATTCATTTATATAAACATATGCATATATACATACGTATTCATAAACAT
This sequence comes from Sepioteuthis lessoniana, assembly GCA_963585895.1. Taxonomy (NCBI): domain Eukaryota; kingdom Metazoa; phylum Mollusca; class Cephalopoda; order Myopsida; family Loliginidae; genus Sepioteuthis; species Sepioteuthis lessoniana. The sequence continues at coordinate 84,663,880 of OY757919.1, read as the reverse complement.
ATATACATACATATAAATATACATTTACCTACGTCGGTACATATGTACACACGTATACCTATGAATATATATATACACAATTATATACCTATATATATATACTTACATATATGTATATATACACACGCACATACCAACATACATATATATATATACACGCACACATATCTACATATATATATACAGACACTTATATCAACATATATTTATATATATATATATATACACCCGAATATCTATCTGTATGTATATATATATATACAGATATATACACACACATACATGTATAACACATATTTATATGTATATATATATATACACACACACACACACATATACATCTACATATATATATCTACACACACACACACACATATATATATATATACACACTCATATATATATATATATATATATATACATATATCTACTTATATATATATACACGCATATATATATATATATACACACACACACACAGAGATCTACATATATATATACAAATATATCAGCATATATGCATATATATACCAATATACTTGCATATAGTCATACATTTACATCCGTATAAATATATATATATATATATATACACACACACATATACATTCAAACATATATATACACGTATGCATGCATGCATATATATCAACAAATATATATATATATATATATGTATGTATATATAGACGAATATGTGTACACATATATATACATATATACATGCATGTATATATACACTCATAAACATATACGCATATATATATATATATATATATATATTCATACACACATATATTTCATGTATGCATATACATGTCCATGCTCATACGTATACATGTGCCTATATACAAATATAGATACATACACGAATATGTAGTGTGTGTGTGTATGTCTAGATTCAATGAAGAATTAACTTGACAACAACAGCACCGTTCACGAGTGAGGGCTGAGGAAATGAACGCACATTTAACACGAACACGCACACATACATACACATTCGTACATATTTGAACATGCATAGTGAAAATCATACATAAATACGTCATCTGAAGAAAATATATCAGAAATATTTTAATATGCACTCCGCACCCCGACACACAGACTTGACTATGACTTATACATGTGTGCACATTGTGTTCGTATTTAGGGCAGGTGTCATAGCTTGTCCGGTAGTAAATGCACTGTTTTGAAACCTGTTGTCCCGGGTTTGAATCTAGACAGAAGCACATGTAGCAAAATAATATGTACCCTAAAAATTTGCCTCGTCTCGTTTGATAATAGTAATGATAATATTCAAACCTAATCAATAAGTGCGAGTCGAGAAAGAAAGGAAGCCGGTACAAAACAATATGTATAAATCCAGACCAGTAGACATGTCTCTAAAATCGTATAAATACAGTTAGCAGTATGCACGCGTGCGCAATCATCTGCTCACTTGTATATTGGTGAACAACTTGATAGTGAGTTTCTCATGGTTGGTTATTGCATGTAGAGTTTGAATCTATTAGAACAAGGAGTTATTAATACTAAATTTTATGCCAAGCATGTTGTCTGTCATTTTTTTTTCATAGACTAATATCTGTACATTTTTCAAAAAGCAACGACAAGGCTAAGTGTAGGGGGTGGAGGTCGTCATAAAAACATGGCTTACTTTGATAAAAACCCTTACCTATCAATCATAAAATAGAGAATGAAGACAGGGGGTTCATGGGTAGAGTATAGTTTTAGGATGATAAAAAGAAACAAAAAGCAAACAAACAAGCCAAAAAAAGATGCTTTATCTTAACATCTAACTTATAACACACACATACACACAAAAAGGAAAGTGTCATGTACATTTTTAAAGCACTGTCTCAAGCATTCATAAAGTCGGTCTCACTCGTGCACACATGCCAACAAAATCACACGCAAGTATGTTTATTCATTCATTCATTCATTCATTCGTTCGCATAACACACGCATCTCTTCAGGGATGAAGAGGAGACAGATCTAAAACGTTGATATACTCATTGAAAGACATTTATAATTTAGACAAAGAAAAAAAACTGCACAAACTTGCTTTGGCTACATATATATATATATATATATATATATATATATATATATATATATATATATATTTCACATTTTTGGTCTCTCCTCATCTAACAGGCATTAAAAAAATAAAGCAAACAAAAAATCTTGCAGTCTTTGTACTTGTCGTTACACAAAAAAATAATGTCAACGGCAAACGACACTAAAAATTTACTGATCTTATATCGCTTTAGAAAACAACTATATATGAAATGTCCGTCTCTCTCACTTTATATAAGGTGAGTGTTTCTCTATATGTAT
>OY757919.1:84641543-84654043 GCA_963585895.1 Sepioteuthis lessoniana | reverse complement strand
CCCCACCCCCAACAACAACCACCTGCCCAACGTAATTTTAGACGGAAGTGTTAAGGGTTCAATTTTTGGTATCAGATTTGTGACAACTCGATAATTATAACTCACCTTGCCGAAAGAAAAAAATCAGATTTTATAATGGGATCACTTGCTGGCAGTAAATCTTCTTGTAAAATCCACGATAACCAAGGGCTGTTGATATCAACTATTTCTTGAGAACTAAAGAGACTAGTGTTGCTACTGCTGTCACTACCATTAGAACTACGGATACTGCCACAACTAGTAGTGCTAACATGTCTTTAATTTCGTTGTATGATTGTAACTGCTATCATTCCTGGAACGAATACAGAAACCAGTACTACTAATGCCGGTCGGAGTTACAAAAAGATGATGATGATGAGAGAGAGAGAGAGAGAGAGAGAGAAAGAGAGGGAGGAAGAAAAGCTGAATGGATCCATGAACTTGTTTTGGTGGGAGTCAGTAATTTCTCCTTTTCGACGAGATTAGTTATCCGGCTTCTCTTTACCTTGTTCATTATTATTATTATTCTTTGTATATTTCTACTGATAACGGATTTTTTTTTCGTCTCCGTCTCTCTCTCTCCCTGTTGTCACTTATCCTTTAGATCCAAACAATAAATATTGTCTCCCAAAATCTTGTTCGGACTTTCCCTTAGTGTTACATTCTCGTACACGCCCACGTGTCCATATGTGTGTATCCCTTTGTTACCTATATGAATGTTGGTTCAGTGGTTTTACGGCAGGCAACCTTTGGCGGGTTATTTATTTAATACCGAAGTCACAAAATTTCAAGTATTTTTATCTAATACGAATAATTTTTAAACGGATCTGTTCAACAATAGATGAAACCGTAACAGGTACTACCAGATTGGACCTGGGAGTAGTGGCAATAAACTGGTACTCCATACTCTCTAGATCTCCAGAACATGAGCTTCACCATCCGGTGAAGTTTATTGTTATGCTTATGTCACTCCTATTTTAGAGTTTCATGTTTAATACTTTTCATGAATATCGTTTTAAGTCATCAATAATAATTCAGAGTAAACAATCATCATCTTAATACAAATAATTTAATTTCAGTTGAATGGTTTCAAACGTCCCTATTTAATAATAATCAATGATACATACAGTTATATGGCTTTATGTATCCTAATACAATTTTGATAATTTTGAAACATCTATTTGACAATGGCCCAGTCGGCGGGGGCTGCAGAATACCCCGACTGTGATTCTGCAGATGGGTAGGACTCCGTCAACGAGTATCCTGGATATGATACTAAACAATCTGATAGTGAGGCTCCAGTAATGCTGGAATTTTGGGTAATGCAAAATACCCGTTTATTGCCATCGTGCCCAGAGTGGTGGCACCCGAAAGGGTCCTATGTATGAATCAAATAGAACTAAACTGTGTACTTATGTTAAACTGAAATGTTTAAATTCAATTTGAATTTTTAACATTTAAATTGTGTACTTATGCTAAAATTAATCGTTTGTAATACAACTATTTATATATATATATAAAAATGGAAATTGTCATTAAATAACCTATAATGGTTATTATACCATAAAACTAAGCCAAATCAAACCAACCATTTGACAAATGGATAGAAGTACTACCGCTCTAGGTTCGAGGGAATCTCATAGTAATGGCAATGAAAGGTTACTTTTAACTTTCCAAAGCTTTAAACTAGGTCCTCTCAACTGGATATAGTTTCGTGTTACACACAAGACACCACGTTTTAGGATGGGTGTTAGCCCTCTACATGGATAGTCAACGGTATCTGAGTTTGGGATTCTAAGAGTTCTTGATCATCACTAACCTGTATTGGATTGCTCGATCGACACAAACCATCCTGGTCATTTAAAATTGAATTATAGCGATTAAGAATATTAGTATAAATATGATGCGTGTCCTGACTCGAAGCTAAGATATCTATAACCATATTTACCAACCCCCTCCGCTCGGGCAGGCTATAACACAAGGTCAATTTTTAAGCGGAGTTTAACGGGTTTGAACTCAGAGTTTTCCTTCTCCTAGACTAGTTGCCTCACCAAGGCTGAATAACCTAGTCTGCTCTACTATTTACCCATAGCTGGAGGGAGAATATTTGGATTCATACCTTTCCCAATGGTATTAGTGCTATGTGAAATGCAATCAGTAAGGTTCAGGATTTGAACTCGTGTCGCCGTGTCCATATCCTGCGACGATTACCATTACACCACGGGCACTGACTTTAAGTAGGACTTGATGAATTCGAGGAATAGTACTGCATAATCTTCCGCCTTCTATTTCTTTCCATTTGAAATAACAGTTTCCCAGAAGGGAATTAGGTAGTTCGCTATCCTTGCAGATTATTATCTTCTATTCATAGTGACATTTTGCCACGTTCTTCATGATTGTGGTCTTGTATGAAGCTAACTCGTTTGTTTTCTGTGTTTAATGGCATATCAATCTTTGTGGTGTTTTAATACCAGATCCATCCGTTTAGAAGAACAGCAGTGACATTATTCAAACCTTCGCTAGCGAGGATACAGAGGTTCATGCCTTTCTCCGAGGGTATTATTCTGAAAGTAAACTTGGTAGTGTGACTTGAGTTGTAACTCACTTACTTCGAGGTTGCAGACTGGCTACTGGGACAAATCCTTCCATACGACGCTAAACGACGTGAATGACAAAAATACAACATATTGATGTCATCACAAACTTTTTAGGTGAGTTGAAATAATCCAAAAACTCAACTTTAATTCGTTTTAAACTTTTTCATAAGTTTTGGGTTGTAATTTTGTATCCCCACTCACGCAAAGTTGGTTCAAGAAACATTCCTGAAAATAATCCTTCAGAAAGGGTTCTAGGCTTGATTTTCCCTTCAGGGGCCTATAAGACACATGAAAATGAACTTAGCCCTTTTTAGGCGAGGAGGCAAGTGATGCCGAGAGGAACGACCCCTTTACCAAAATATATACCGTAGTACAATTATATGTTGATTTCTTGCTACGTCTATTTATCATCACTCTTATTTCTATCGTTCGTTTGTGTCATTTCCTCTTTAGACACAATGTTTATATATCCAATATAAGGAGAAAAAAAGTAAACAAAGGCCCTAAAACAAGTCCTATTTCGTTTCTTTGTTTAATGGCATATGATTCTTAGTGGATTATTAAACGTCAAACCCATCCTTGTAGAAGAAGTTTAGCAGTACTATTAAAACCATAGTTGAGAAAGATTAGAAGGTTCCTAACTTTCTTTAAGGGTATTTGTTTGAAAGTGAACATAATACTGAGGCTGGAGCTTGAACTTGCTTGCTACGATATTGCAGTCAAGCGCTTTAGCCACTACACCACCGGAACTACCAACAAGTTTGAAGACGCGTTTAATGAAAAGGCCATCAACGTAATCTACGATTCGATTTCAAAACTTAAACAGAGGTGTTTGAGTTCCATTTCATGTTAGCACTCTGGGGAAAGACAGATCCCTTCGTTCTTCCACCATCTGCAGGTAAATAGTCGGGCAGACTGATATTTACCCTCGGCAAGACTGTGAGTCTAGGAAGAGGAAAACCTTATTCAAGCTAATTGTATTCCATAAATTGACCTTGTGTCATATCCAGCCTGTGATTGAGGGTTGGATAAATACATGCAACACATCTGCCATCTGATATTCCTACTTCATACACCAATCTTTATAATTTATTTCACCCTTGCTTCCAAAAATCACCATAAGAAAATTTTAAACACATTTTATTGTTAAAAATAAAAAGCGGGAGTCCATGTAGTGCTTTATCAACTTGAAATTTTCGAATCTTGGTTAGCGATGCTTGAAACCATTTAACTATGTGCAAATAGAACTATTAGTTTTAGATGACAATATTTGAAACTATTTATCTGTGTACCAGCAAATAAGCTGTCGCTCATGCGGTATTAAATAATCCACAAAAGTTGATATGCAAAGAGACACAACTAAAACCAAAACATACATTTATTTCTTGAAAACTTCATCTAAATTCACTAAACTTCGTCTGACTTGATGCTTAGAATAAAAAAGAGGGTTGAGTTCATGATAAAACGTAATTTACAAAATTATAACCAGTAATATTAACAATATTTTCTTGAACCAGAACAGAAGATGAAAATAATATTAAGATTGTGCAATAAACAAAGCAAAAGATACTTGAAGAGGAATTACTCTTTTGAGTATATTGTTTATGAAGAATACTACTTACGTTATGATACTTTCATTTATTTGTTGAATAAGTTATCAAGTCTATGAGGCCCTATCATATATATGAAAAGGAATACCCTACATACCATTTGGACATATATGAATTTACCCAACCCCTCCTCACGATCAGAATGCGACAGAAGGTCACTTTTAAAGAGGAATCTCAGATTTGAATTCAGCGTTTTTCTTTTTCTAGAAAGGTTTGCTATAACGAGATTAAAGAGCCAGTCTACCCTACTATTTAACTATAATTTTAGAAAGAACAGTTGGATAAATACCTTTGCCTATAGTATTAGGGCAATGTGAAATTCAAACAGCTTCATTCAGGATTTGAACTCGGATCGCTGTTTCCATATCTAAAACGATAACCATTACACGACCAGTGCCTTGTACTTATATGTAACTCATAAAGTTGCAAAATGTAATCTTATATTTTAGCATCCTTCAGTCTCGTGAGACTCTCAGGATCAGCATCCGGATCTCGACACAGGTGGATTTGTTTTGGGGACCAGTTCTCCACTGATGATTCCAACGGTGTTCAAAAGAAGTGAAAGGTGCGAAACTACTAGATATTAGTTTCGTCACAGTGGTTGTCAAAACAAGGTCAAAGACAACGTCTGACGAGTTCAGGTTGCCTGACAGAGCTAGACAACTCACTCTGCTAACATATTTGGCCCATAGCTAAAGTAAGGAAGAAGAGAAGCCTATATTTCAATCTTAAATGAATTAGTGCTAAATAAAACGTGGTCTCTTCTTGAATTTGAACTCTGCTCCCTGGGTCCATTTTTAACCATAACGACTATTACGCCATCATACTCGTCATATTGAATCTTAATATTTGTTGCATAATATCCCCGGGGCGTAGAATATGCTTACTATATCCTCCACATTAAAAAAAAATATGTTCCTGAGTATAACATTAAATTGCATTACTCCCAGGTTCACTCTGAACCGGTGTGGTAGGACTTGTTAGGATTATATATATATATATATATATATAGATAGAGAGAGAGAGAGACTGCCCTTTGGCATAATGGTCAGTGTTCACCAATGATCCGAGAGACCAGGGTTTAATCCCAGGTCGAGTCATGCAAAGGACTCAAAAATGGTACTTGATGTCTCATGCTTAACACTCAGCATTAAAAGGTGTGTATCAAGGATAAGTGGAGCAATCCAGGGGAAGGAGTAGCGTAACCTCGTTTACCTTAGTGTAGTAGCTATTGAAAAGGGAGCCTTTGGTCACCCTCGACAACGGTCGGATAATTTACACACACACATATATGAAATAATCAGTATTGGATAGGAATAGTGTATATCACGATCAGTTATTTGTAACCATTTAACCGTGTGCAAAAAATGAATATGATTATTAAACAGATGATCACTTGAAACTGTATAATAATGTATGAATTATAAGTATTATACAGGAGTATTTGAAACCATTCAAACGTGTGGAAATTATTTTTTAAAAGGTGTACTTGATATCATGACTGCTTGCAAAAGAAAAAAAAGAAATAAAAAAAAGCTCTCAAAAAAACAACCACACAAAAGATGTAATTATAAACAAACACAGAACGCGATTCCTAAAGCTCTTGGCTTAAGATACCCCTTGAGTAATTGATATGCCGTTATAATCAGTCGTAATTTTTGGTGCATTTAAAAAAAAATAAATCGTAAAGTTCAGTGAGTATATTCTATACTAAAATAAAAAATATCATGTTACTGAACGCTTGTTCATGAATACGGTTATACAACCGGACAAGAATCAGCCAGATCCCCCCACCCCCAAAAATGATTGGAAAAGAAATAGAAGGAAAACAATATAAAAAAAATGAAAGGCTAGGTGCAGTGAATAAAAAAAAAAAGAAAAAAAAAGCGTATACACATGTAGCAAATTCGCATGAAGTGACAGAGACAAATAATTTCTCCCACAGGCGAGCGCACATGTCTCACACCTCCTACCACGTCAAACGTTTCACTCGTCCCTTTCCCCTACCAGTTTGCTAAGCTCTTTCTCTCTGCTTGTTTCTTATGTGCCGCCCCCTAAACATTCTTTAGCTGTTGTAGTAGTAGTAATAGTAATAGAAGTAGTAGTAACTACTATTGCTGCTGTTTCTGCTCCGCCTTTCCGACCAGCCTCACCTCCTACCAACACTTCGATCTGTTTCGTTCAATCATTGCGAGTTCGTTTAATTATGACACGCCACTTTTTATAATTGCACAACTCGGGTCTCTTACATTTATTAAGAAATTAGCGTAATGCTATTTTACTATTTCATGATAAATAAATAACAACAAAAAAAGAAAGAGAGAAAAAGTAATAAAAAAAAAAAAACACAACTTGCCTTTTGTTACTTCTTGCAAATTACTGCATACACTCGTGTATAAGTCGACCTCGTGTATAGGTCGAGTTTTGATTGATGATCACGAAACCATTAATTAATGGAATCAATTTTTAAGAACCAAAAGGTTGTTGCTTGTCCGTCCCATTATGTTTTAATTTCAACCTTATAAAATTATTACTCATCTATAGGTCGAAGTAGATGTTTTGCCAACAAATTACGTGCCCAAAGGTCGACCAATACACGGGAGGCACATGTAGCGTAATGGTTGATCGTCAAAGTAAATGTAAATGGTGACCAGAGTTCAAAACTTGAACGGGGCTGTTTCCTTTTCACTTAACACTAAAACACTATATAAAAGTACGCATCCAACTATTCTCCCTCGAGCTATAGATGAATAGCTGGGCAGACTAAACGCTTTAACCCAGGTATGACAACCAATCTAGGAGAAGGAAACCTCTCAATTCACACCAGTTGTAATCCGCTTAAAAATGACCTTTTATCACATCCTGCTCGTGCGGCAGGGGTGATAAATACTTATACACGATTGATTAATTCTGAGGGCATGTTAAACCGTCTGGGGGTTATCAAGAGGTTAGGGAATTGCGTACATTGTACGTTTATATTTATATTTTTTTAGTTTCTTAAGTTTTTTTTTAATTCTTAGGATTATATGATATCAAGTATTCCCATCTTAATACGCATAAAGTTCTTAATAGATGAGAACTTATATATTATTACCCCAAGGTCAGAGTGGGCTTGGGAGTTATGATAATTAAAGGCACTCAATACTCTTCAGATGTCAAGAATTTAAGCCTCACCACCAGAAGGAGTTTAGAGTCAAACTCAGGATACACATTTTGAGAGTGTCTAACACCTGAGGATATAGTAAGCATATTTTACGTCAAGACATGCCTATAAGCTAAACTTAGTCGTACATAGAAGTGGGTTAATTTAAGGAGGGCTTCCTGCTTTGAAAATCGACATTTAAGATCCAGGCATTAACCTGAACACGAACAGGTGAGAAATATACAACCATTTAACCTTAGAGAGAGAGAGAGAGAGAGAGAGAGAGAGAGAGAGAGGAAGTGTGTGTGTGTGTGTGTGATGGGTATAAAATATTTCTTCAAATCCTGGACGAGACTTATTGCATTTCACATAGCACTAATATCCTTGGGAAAAGTATGAATCCAATTATTCTCCCTCCAGCTATGGGTAAATAGTAGGGCAGACTGAGTTCTTTAGGCTTGGTGAGGCAACTAGTCTAGGAGAAGGAAAACTTTGAATTCAAACCTGTTAAACTCCGCTTAAAAATTGGCCTTGTGTCGTATCTTGCCCGAGCGGAGGTGTTGGGTATAAAAGAGGTGCCCGTGGTGTAATGTTTATCATCGCAAGAAATTAACACGACGACACGAGTTCAAATCCTAGACGAGTCTAATTGTATTTCACATAGTACTAATACTTTTGGGAAAGGTATGATTCCAATTACTCTCCCCCCAGCTATGGGTATATAGTAGGGCAAACTAGGTTCTTCAGCCTTGGTGAGGCAACTAGTCTATGAGAAGGAGTACCCTTAATTCAAACCTGTTAAACTCCGCTTAAAAAATTGACCTTCTGTCATATCCTGCCCGAGCGGAGGGGTTGGTAAATATGATAAAAAATTATTTCTTCTTTTTTCATTCGCTGGTTTTTGTTATTTCTAAACCTAGCTGAGTAAAGACCCAAAACCAGATTATATATGTTTGAAGTTTAAGTCGCACCGAATTTCTAAATGCAAAGAACCTTTCCGGCTTGGAAATATACTTTCAAGATATTGTATTTTTTTTACTAGACCTAAGTCCAAATAATTAAGCGGAAACATTTAAGTAAGAAGACTGTGTCATATCTATCTTTCAAGTCGGCTTTGAAAATCATCTTTCGAGACCCTCGTTATTGCATCAACTAGACTCCTAGCACTGGAGAAGAAGCTATTGCGCCATACTTAAAGTCTCTGAAGTTAAGTAACAATAAATCTTGCCACTACTTAAGTCGGTAATCACTTAGTAACAGTAAATACTGTAAGAAACTGTGATGATGTGTGCTAGACTAAACAAAGCTCATTAAAAAAAAACCGGCCAGTATATATGCACGCTTGCATAGTCATTCTGGGCTGGCAGCCAATCACCACCCAGGTAATGGACTAGACCACCTGCGTATTGTGGAACGCCGCGATGCGTATATTATCTTCCCTTTCTCATGCCGAAGTGAGTATTCACTTTGACGCGTAGTTCTACACGTGAACTACACTCAAGTACGATATACAACCGAACTTCGACACAGGCCGGTACTTAGATAGGTCACCACTTATTAACTGTAGATATTCTAAGCAATCTAAAACATGTGTGCTGGTCAAAGTAAATAACCAAAAATTGCTTTAGGTTATTGTATTACTTTTTTAGCAATTTCTAACAGCAAGATTTTAGTTCTACACGTGAACTACACTCAAGTACGATATACAACCGAACTTCGACACAGGCCGGAACTGAGATAGGTCACCACTTATTAACTGTAGATATTCTAAGCAATCTAAAACATGTGTGCTGGTCAAAGTAAATAATCAAAAATTGCTTTAGGTTGTTGTATTACTTTTTTAGCAATTTCTAACAGCAAGATTTTTTCGGCTAGCAATTTTTCTAGTGTTTGGTCTTTTTGCAGTTAAATTCACCAACGACAGTCGTGCATATTCGAACCAAGTTAAAAATCTAAGGTTTCTGAAGGCGAAACGTTACCTGTACTTCGTTTGGCCTAACTTTTCCTACTAGTTTTCTTTTAATTTTTCTTAACTCTGTTGGAATAGAAAATATTGATGATGATGATGATTATAAAACCTCCGATTGAGATGATCCACTGAAAACTGTGCTAAGAATTATAAATTGATTACACAAACCAATGGTGGATCACCAAATTTAGACTTTTTTTATTGTGATTAAAAAGACGTTATTAACCAGTAGATATAAGTGTTCCAGCAATCCACTGAGTGAAATTAGAAGTAAAAGGAATATTTCGATAAATATTTGAATCTTGCAAGAAACCTGTGGAACATTAAGATAACAGTGATGCCAATAACTGTTAAATCACAGAGAACAAAAGGTCAGAACACAGAAAAAAGACTAGGAGAACTAGAAGTCTGTGAAAGGAGTGAAATACAGCACTGTTTCAATCGACAAGAATACTGAGAAGAATCTTACCGAATTTAGGAAATTTGCTGTCGCCAGAACTTCTGTAAAGGCCATAGGAAACTTTTGATGTGAAAACGCGGATTGGGAAATTGTTTGTTTGGGTTTTATAGTATATCAAACTTTGTAGGTCATTTAATGCCAAATCCATTTTTATACAAATAAACATTTCTATTTCAAACAATTCAATTTAGCATAAGTACACAGTTTAATAGTCAAAATATTTCTATTTCAAGCTATTCAGTTTAGTCAAACAGTTCTATTTAAAAAAAAATTCAATTTGGTATAAGTTTACTTTTGTTTACACGCAGTTAAATGTCAAAACAGATCCATTTAAAAAGATACAGTTTCGCTTACAACAGTTCTATTTCAAGCAAATCAGTTTAGCATCAGTACGCAGTTTAGTTCTATTTGCCCCATAGATAGGACCCTATTAGGTACAAACTCTCTGGCTCATAGTGAACCCTGGAGCAATGACAATGAAAAGGATACTCGGCATTCCCCAAAGCTCCAGGATTACTCGACCTTCACCATCAGATTGTTTATTGTCTTCTCCAGGAGACTCGTTGCAGTGGTGATGGTGTTCTTACCCCTCTGCAGAGATGCAGTCGGTGTATTCTACAGCCCAAGCCGACTGGGCAATCGGATTGGCAAAGGCAGAACTCAGATGAACCAGAACGATGAAAGAACGGGGAAAATGATGACAATGTTCGAAGCCTTACACCCGAGAAAAGATAGAAAAGTAAGGGGGAAAATGACGCACCAACATGGTAGATGGTATAGATGAAACACAAGGTATCAAAGAATGAGCAAAAAAAAAAAAACAAAGAGAGAGTGATCACAAAAGCAATATTAACAGAAATAACTAAAAGAAAAACAGAAAAAACTTTTATCAAAACTCAGGAAACAAAAATGGGAAAAAAACAACTGTACAGGTACATCAAAAGACAATCTTGTAATAACAGCACAAAATGATACCCTGAGATCCAATTATGTTTAAGTAAAAATTGATAATATACAGAAGAATTGCAAGTTATGTTGTGACAGAGAAGAAACCTTGGAGAATAAAACAAACTAGCACTAAAGGGATACAAGATTAGGCATATTTGAGTGGGAAATACGATCCACTGGGAATTGTGCAACAGAGAAAACGTTGACCTTACTGACAAATGGTATATGCATAAACTATAATCTTTCGTCGGAGATGAGCAGCATCCCTAAATACCGGCCCAAAAATTTAAAATTCTTGAAAAAAGACCGCTTTTTATCTTATAGATTTTAGAGGACTATTGAGTGGAAAAAAGAAGAAAACACCCCCCTCCAAATGCCAAACAAACAACAAAAAAGATAGATAAATTCCTGGAGCTTACCAGAAAGCTGAAAAAGCTAAAGAACATGAAGGTAACGGTAATACCAAACGTAGTTGGAGCCCTTGGAAGAGTTACCTAAGGACATGAAAAGAGACTGCAGGAACTGGTGATTAGAGGAAAAATCGAAATTATCCAAAGTATCAAAATTAGATAAGATACTTAGAATAGTTCTGGAGACGTGCTGTTACTTAGACTTCAATGAAAAACATGGGAGATATTTATTAAATGTTAATCAGCAACTAATTCCTCTAAATTATATATTTGCAGTAAATTATAATTTCTATAAATAGTATGTGACTTGACATTCAGCTTCAATGCGATCAAATGCGGCTTTTAAGCTAGTGACGAGCCAAACAAACTCTAAAAAAAAAAAAAAAAATCAAATCGTCAGGTTGGAATATATCACTGCATCCTTCTAACTCAGTCAGCTTAGCAACGTATGATTTCGATTTTATCCCTGGAAGGCTTTCATTGTGTCAATACCTTTAAAAGGTTGAGAAGAAAAAGATTATTCTGGATTAATAGAATTCTTTTAATCGAAATTCCTAAATTCTTTCAAGAATGATTCTGAGTGTTCAACAAAAGCCTTATGCATGTTCAGCTCATAAGCTATGAAAGAGGTTTAGGCGTTAAACAGCCACTATTTTTTTCTCACTAAACCCCGCAAAAATAAACAAACAGAAACCAAAAAAAAACAGTTTTTAGTAGTAGGATTGGATGTGAAAATATCTAAAACTATTGAATTTGTAAAGCGTATTAATATGTTAATTTCTTCTGGAGGGAGAATTCCAGTCATGGTGGTTTCAAATCTATTGTTATGCTGTAGTGAAATGAGCTGAACATTTTACCTACCTAAGTTATATTCAGACCATCTCAACTCATTCAGTGGTCTGTGAGAACGGTTACCAGACCAGAGGTATTGAATTCAGTTCATATTGAATACTCCATATATCTAGCAGGCAAAGTTCAGTGAATTAATGCATTAGTTGTACTTGTGTGTACATGTGTTGATATATACAGAAACTCAAACACACACATACACATTTATATAGATACACATAAATACACATATTAGATATATACAAGAACACACACACATAAGCAGATATTTATAAAAATGTATAAAGACACGCATACATATAAAAATATATACACATATATGAATATATATAGACACTCACACACACACACACAAACAAAATTCTAGCAATGAAATCTGAAAGAATTAATACAGCACTTGTGTTTGAGTGCTCATGCACGAATATATATATATATATATATATATATATATATATATATATATACACACACACATCTCCACAAGCATGTATATCTGT